>PVJO010009810.1:0-67717 GCA_004026905.1 Hystrix cristata
AATGATAAAATTGAATAGGTTTTTACATTTTAGCTTTTAAGGAACTGGTGAAATAATGTCGGAGGAAAGATGAGAACTTGCAACTTAAACCTTTGAAGTACAGGGCATAAACTCTCCATGACTCAATTTTCTTATTCTTTCAGTGAGCACATGACAGTGTATATGGTATATCATGGGTGATTGTGGTAATTAAAGAGATAATTCATATAAAACACTCAGGATAGAATTGGTATATATTATTCAATAGGTTTCAGTTGCTTTTATTATTATAAATGTTATTGATGATTCAGTTTGGACATGCTAAATTTATATGTCCTATGCTAAAGTTTTTAAGGATATGATGTTTTGATTGAAATTCAGATGACCGAATGGATCCTTAGTTAATATTTAAAGTGTTGATTCTTAGTAACATATTTTTAACACCTATACTGTTAATCCTGGAATAACAAGAGAAGTGTAGCACTACCAATTCAGACTGTAACAGAATTTCTCAAAATAGGCATTATTTGCAGTATAGGCTAGGAAAGTCTTTATGGCTGGGGTGCAGTTTGTGGTTGGGGAGTTGTCCTGTATACTGTATGATTTTAATAAACATGCCACTAGCTGTCGCTTGAATGGTAAAATCAGAAATATCTCTAGATACTAGCAAAATATCTCCTATAGGACAAAAGCAATGGAAGAGAGGGAATCCTGTAGGCTTCTTTAAATATATATTCCATAAACATATAAAGAAGTTTTATCATGTAGCAGGCTGATTCAGTTTTATCCAGAAAACAGAAGTGACAAAGGAAAATGTTCATAGTTTGAAATAAATAACACTGACTTGTGAATCAGTAATTTCTCAGGTAGGATATGTATATTATTAGGTGTCTGATCATTATCAAAGTTGTATGTCAGGAATGTCTTTCCTGGGCAGTTGTTTAAATAAATGATAAAATGCTATCCTTTGTGCCGGTCTAAAATATAAATTTAGAAATCACTCCAATAAGACCATAATAGAAGCCATGAGTGTTACTGAATTATCTTTTCTGGAATAAGAAAAGAGTATAGTTTTCTGTCAACCAAAAATGTCCATAATTTTTAAAAGGGAGCATGGAATACAACTTACTGTTATTGGGTCAGAAAGCATGAAGGAAAACCAAAAACAGTATTCAGAAAAAAATAGTTTTAAAGAATGGTTGGTATTCTCAAATGAAAACCAAGTTTATTATTTGAAAAAATACTGGATATTTTTGGGAAGTTCTGGTGACATTCACTTGAAAAGATTTCTAAGGAAAGTGTTCTCTAAAGTGTTGAATATTGTGTAAACATTAATCATTATTAGTATTAATATTTTTATTAGTAGATAAGGAGATACCATGTTACAAGGAATTAAGAATAGATTGAATGCATTATCTGTTCAAAATATTTACCAAGACAAAGTGATTAATTTATATATCTTAATCTTCCATGTATTTACTTCATTACATATTTCAAATGTGTTTTGAGGAAAAATTGTTTCTGCTTTACTTTCCAGTTGTTTTTTGTCCTTATTATTGGTGGCTGCTGTGGTATGGAAGATCAAACAAACTTGTTGGGCTTCTCGACGGAGAGAGGTACTGTATCAGTAATACTATTTCATCTTTTATTTAAAGGTTTGAGGAAATATGGAACTCTTATTTAATTAACATGCTCCTTTCAAGTATAAATCAAGTCACTATTTCTTATTAATATTGAACAATCTAGTATTCGTAAAGCATCAGAGCATACTTTCACTAACATTTTAAGTCAGTAACTGTAGAAGAATTATGGTTTTTAAAAATAGTATAAAAATCAGTAGTGAATACTAATATTAATTCTGTTACTCAAACAACCTTTAATATCTTGCATGTATTTAGTTATGCTATAAAATCTATTTACTTTTGATAAGTGTCCCTTACAATTTAAAAGAAAATTCTGAGGGATAAATACTTATTTTTGGCTGTAGATAACATATTTTATCTTCTAGAAATTTACTATAGCATTCTTTTTTGGGCATTAATCAAATATTTTCTACTTCTTGATCATCTGATAATCCAATTATATTTTGACAGCACAACAATTTTGTATTATGTCTATATGGGCATTAATCATGATATTACTTATACTCTTACACTTAATGAAAACAGTAATTCTGATAATTCTAAAATAAAAATTTAATTATATTACTTAAATATAGTATCTTGATTTTGCATATATTAGTGAAATTGAAAGCAACAAGCAAACATTGTCATCTGAGGAGCAAAATATCCAGTAAATTCATTGTTTTATACCTCATATAATAAACAAGTTTCTGTTTTTATTGGAATTTAATTATTATGTTCTATTAGTATTCTAATAACAGTATTAATAGTATTATTTTATTGTTACATTTCCTAATATATTTCTGTATATTTTTTTCACATTAAAAGATAGTATTTAGGGGCTGGGGATTTAGCTCAGTGGTTAGAGTGCCTGCCTGGCAAGCACAAGGCCCTGAGTTCAATCCCCAGCACCAAAAAAAAAAAAAAAAGATGGTATTTAAATATACTTAAAATAAGTGTATTTTAAGCTGTAGTATTAGTGAAAGGCATGAATATTTCTTAATTATCCTCCTATTTTCAAGAATGTACCCGCATATATTTATAAATTTGAGGTTCTCCCCCACCTAAAGAAATCATTCATCTTAGTATTTCTGGCTCTATGATTTTCTACATATGGCCTGTACAGTATCAATGAGGAATTATTTGAAATGGCCCCAAGATAAAAAGTAATCGTGTGAAAAGAGCTTATAGAATATGTATACATGCATGTTTGCTAAGTAGTGAAATTCTCTGTGGAGGCTAATTGTCTGGACAAGTTAAATGATCTATATTCAAATTATATAGGATATTCCTAAGTCAGAATCTTTCAAAATATTTGGTATACAGGGAAAGTAATTGGAGAAATAGTAAGGAGAACTAGATCAGGAGCCATTGACAGCAGTATTGTTTTCCTGTAAATATTCCCATGTCCTCTGAATATTCCCTCAGTATAATGCTCCTTTTTACAAAGTTCATCTAGGTAGTGCTTCTTTTTGTTAATAGAAATAGGAATGCTTGCATTTAATTTGCTAACCTCTACCAAATCACAAAACTACGTAGTCAGAGTTCATTTTATGCTAAAGCGCCTGCTGAAAAGATTTTGAGGAAATTTTTAAGTATAATGTCACTAATTCTTTTAGACAAAACCCCTAAATATCCCCCAAACCATTCATATATTAAGGTCAAAAGTAAAGATGGCATTGTTTTTGTTGACTATCAGAGAACTAGTATTGAATAATTTTCATACTATGAAAAGATTATTTTTATTGTTATGAGCCCCAGATATTTTCAACCTCACTGGTTGACTGGAGATATGTTCTTAAGTAATGTGTTTTTAGATTGAAAGATGCTCATTTTGTTCTTATGCGCCCCAAAGAGTTTTAAAAACTAGTTTTAGTTTATGTGATAATTTTACAGACTTTGTTTGACTGCAGGTTAAAATGTATTTTTGTCTAAATTTATCCTTAATCAGTTATAACTATTTAATTACTGGAATATTCCCCAAATTAATAGAGGCTATTATTTCTTTTCTCTCTATGGCTCTATTAATAGTTTGTTAAAACATTGAGAACAAGTTCTGAAGACACCCATTATTAGTAGAATGACAATTTATCTTTAATAGTTCTACCTATTCTATCTTTCAGTAGATTTAGTGTTTTTGTTTTAATATTTAGATCTTTGATCCACTTTGATTTTAGCTTAGTGCATGGGGAAACATACTGGTCTAGTTTTAATCTTCATCATGTGGAGTGCCATTTTTCCAGCACCATTTATTAAAAGAGTCCATCTTTTTTCCAGTGAGGTTGTTTGGCCCTTTTGTGAAAGATAAGGTGACTGAGAGTGTTTAGACATGTTTCTGCATCTTCTAATATGTTCCCTTGGTCCTGAGGTCTGCTTTTTTGTTTTGTTTTGTTTTGTTTTGTTTTTGCCAATATCATGCTGTTTTTATTGCAATAGTTTTGTAACATAGTCTTTGGTCAGGGATTGTGATATTCCCTGCTTTGCTTTTGTTGCCCAGAATTGCTTTTGCTATTTGAGGTTTCTTTTGGTTCCAAGTGAAATTTAGGATTATTTTCTCTAATTCTGTGAGGTATGCTATTGGTATTTTAATTGGGATTGCATTACATCTGTATAACAGTTTTGGGAGTGTGGCCATTTTTGCTATATTGGTTCTTCCTACCCAAGAACAAGGGATACCTTTCCATTTTCTGTTATGTTCTTCAATCTGCTTTTTCAAAGTACTGTAGTTTTTGATGCATGGATCTTTTACTTCCTTTGTTAGATTGATTCCTAGGTACTTCATTTTTTTGGATGCTATTGTGAAAGGTGTTCTTTCCCTAATTTCTCTCTCCGTGCATCTGTTATTTGTGAACAAGAATGCTGTTGATTTTTGAGTGTTCACTTTGTACCCAAGTATACTACTGAATTTGGTTATTAAATCTAGAAGTCTTTTGGTGGAATTTTTAGGGTCTTCTTTATAGAGTATCATGTCATCTGCAAATAGTGATAATTTGACTTTGGGTTTTATCAAATTGAGATAAAGACCATCTATTCCAGTTTTCTGCAGAGTTTTTATCATTATTGTGTGTTGGACCTTTTTCTGCGTCTATTGAGATGAGCATATGATTTTTATCCTTGGCTCTGTTAATATGGTGTATCACATTTATTGATTTGCATATGTTGAACCATCCCTGCATCCCTCAGATAAATCTTACTTGGTCATAGTGTATAATCTTCTTGATAATTTGTTGCATTCTCCTTGCCAGTATCATATTGAGAATTTTTGCATCTATGTTCATTAAATGAGATTGGCCTGTAGTTCTCTTTTTTTGTTGGATCCTTCTCTGGTTTTGGTATCAGGGTAATGCTTGCTTCCAGCAATGAATTTGGTAGTATTGCTTCGCTTTCAATTTCATTAAACAGTTTCAGAAGTAGTGCCATTACATCTTCTCTAAATTCCTTGTAGAATTCAGCAGTGAATCTGTCAGGACCTGGCTTTTCTTTGCCGATAGGTTTTTAATTACTTCTTCAATTTCAGTGGCTGATATTGGGTTATTTAGAGTTTTTATATCTTCCTGATCCAGTTTTGGTAATTCATATGTATCTGGGAATCTATTTCTAGTTCATTCTATCTTATTAGAATACAGTTTCTCAAAGTAAGTATTGATGATCTTCTGGATTTTGACAGGGTCTGTTGTGATTTCACCCTTTTTGTTCCTAATTGCATGAATTTGATTCTTTTCTTTCTATTTTTTGTTAAGGTTAGCTAAGGGTTTCTCAGTTTTATTTAATTTTTCAAGGATCCAACTCTTTGTTTCTTTGATTTTTTGTTTTCTTTTCTTAGTTTCTATTGCGTTAGTTACAGCTCTGATCTTTATAATGTTCTCCGTTGTACGAGCTTTGGGTTTGGCTTGCTCTTCTTTTTCTAGATGCTTGAGATTCAACATTAGGTTGTTTATTTGAGCTTGCTCTGTTTTTCTGATGTGGGAGTTCAATGCTATAAATTTCCCTTGTAGGACTGCTTTCATTGTATTGCATAAATTTCGGTAGTTTGTATTCACAGTGTCATTTAGTTGTAGAAACTGTTTAATTTCGTCTTTAAATTCATCCTTGACCCACTGATAGTTTAGGAAGGTGCTCTTTAATTTCCATGTGTTTATGAAGTTTTTTGTGGTTTGTTTTGCCATTTATTTCCAGTTTCAATGCACTATGGTCTGATAGTATGCATGGGATAATTTTGATTCATTTGCATTTACTTGAGCATGTTCTATGACCTAGAATGTGGTGTAGTTTGGAGAAAATCCCATGTTCAGCTGAGAAGAATGTGTATTCTGATGTCATGGGGTGGAATACTCTGTATACATCTAATAAATCCATTTGTTCCAAAGTTTGGTTTAGTTCTGATATTTTCCTGTTGATCTTTTTTGGTCTCATCAATCTGTCTATTTGTGATAATGCGTTATTGAAGTCTCCCATTATATTCCTATTAGCGCTTATTTGATTTTTCATGTCTGTTAATATTTGTTGTATGTATTATGTGTGTTCATATTGGTGCATATATATTTATGATTATCATCTCTTCTTCTTGTATTGTTCCCTGTATAAGGATGTAGTGACCTTCTTTGTCTCTCTTAATTAGTCTTGACTTGTAATCCACTCTGCCTGCAAATTGAATAGCTACCCCTGCTTTTTTCTGGGTTCCTTTCACATGAAGTATTGTTTTCTATCCTTTGAGTTTCAGTGTATGAATTTCTTTTTGAATTAAATGTGTCTTTTGTATGTGACATATTGCTGGGTCTTGCTTCTTGACCCCTTCTCCCAGTCTGCTTCTTTTGGTTGGTGAGTTGAGACCATTTACATTGATGGCTGTAACTGACATATGTTGATTTATTCTTGTCATGTTATTTACCTGTTGTTGGCTCCCTATTTTTCTCTTCTGTTTAATTATTTACCTTGCCTGAAGGGTTAATTCTGTTGCGATTCCTGGAGTTGTAGTCCTCATTTTCTTTTTCTAGAATGGCCTTCAGAATATTGTGAAGTGCTGGTTTGTTGGTCATGAATCTCTTCAGGTGTTTCTTGTCATGGAAGTGTCTTATTTCTCCATCAATTTTGAAAGATAGTTTTGCAGGGTATAGTAGTCTGGGATGAAGGTTGTTTTCTTTTAGGGCTTGAAATACTTCACTACAAGCTCTCCTTGTCTTGAGAATTTTTGTGGGGAAGTCTGCTGTTATTCTGATGGACTTTTCCTTTATAGATTATTTCTTTCTTTTCTCTAACAGTTTTTCATATGTTGTTCTTGTGTTCAGTTTCCAGAATCTTAAGTATTATATGCCTTGGGGTAGTTTTTGTTGATCATGGCTAATTGTTTTCTATATGCCTCACTTATCTGTATGTCAAGTTCTTTTTCCATACTTGGGAAGTTTTCTGTCATTACTTCTGTGAACAAGTTTTTTATGTCATTTCTACTATCTCCTTCTTTTTCATTGACTCCAATCAATTTTTCTTGTTTGTGTTATCTAGCAGCTATTGTATTGATTTTTCATGGTCCCTTACCAGTTTGAAGAACTCTTTGTTTTCTTGATTATTAATCACAATCTTGTTTTCTATGTCTAAAATCCTGTCTTCACATTGTTTCATTCTACTGCTTATACTTTCAATAGAGTTTTTAATGTCTTGGACATCTGTTTGAATGTATTTCATGGATTCCATTTCTTTCCTGTGTTGGGCAATTATGGTTTCCTTCATTTTCATAAGCTCCTCTATTTTTTTTCTGTATCTGCTCTAGGGTCACTAATCATGTCTTTCATTCTGGAAATGATTTCTGTTTCGATGTTTTCTAGAGCCTAATTCATCTGCTTTGTTACTTCTGCTGTTACTGCTTCAAAGAGCTTGTGTCAGAAGCTTTCAGATTGTTCCAACTCATTATCCCTTGGGTTTGCTTTTGGAGACCTGGAGGTCTGGATTTGCCTCTTGTTTGTGTGTCTTCTCATTTTCTGTTTTTTCTTCTTTAGTTTAGTTCCTGAATTGATGCTTATGAATTGCCTATGGCAGGTAGCTTTTTTGTTATTATCATGAAACCTGTGGAAATGACTACTTCCTCACTGATGTCTTGCAGGTGTAGCTGGTTTTTGTGTTGTAAGTCTGTTGCAAGATCTTACCTCTTCAATTTATTGGGGATGAGAAGTTGCTGTCTATTTGGCCAGTTCCTGGTTCTTTGACACTGGCCTATACTGTTATTTATGACCCTCTGCCAATCTCAGTTTTGGCATACAAGGAAGAACTGATTAGAAAGATTCTGTTAGCTTGACTAAAGTAGTACAATCATCAACAACAACAGCATCAAACACAGCCTACAAAATAACAAACTTTGCTAACATTTGATCTGCCACCTTTAACCATATGAACTAGATTTGTGGTTTTATAACAATATGCGAAATAAACCAGATACTTGTATACAGTAAATATGCCCTGGATATGGCAATTTCACCCCCAGGGGAGAAGATTCAAAAGAGATTAGGAGGAAAGAATACATAATTAGAAGAAGAGAAAGAGATGAGGGACAAGGTTGGAAGACAGGGACAAAGTATGCAAAATTTGGGGAACTACTAAAGAACACAGGAGGAGAAGAAAGAAAAAAGAATTATAAACAAGGACAGAACAAAACAACAACAACAAAAACTAGAAATTCACTTTCATATAAAAAGAAGAAAAAAAACAAGAAAAAGAAGAGCTGATGGGGAGAAAAGAAAGAAAGAAAAAAAAGCAAGAAGAAAAAAACAGCTACAACTGCGAATTAAAAAGAAAAAGAAACATCCACTTCCAGGTTTGTCTCTTCTATCACTGATAGACAGAGTAGGCAGGCCCAGGTCCTTGTTGATTAATCCCAGCAGTAGATTTATGGCAGGGTAGTGAGAGTTCCCACCTGGGTTCAATAGCAGGGTTTCACTAATTCCACTGAAGTTCAGCCTGGTCTCTGGCTGTGGGATTGGAACTCATTTCTTTCAGGTGGAGATACACTGTGTGTCTCCCTCTATTTTGGACTCAGTTCCCTGCCAGTTTGAAATTGCCTCTTTGCCCTCATGCCAAGTTGAATTTTAACTCTGCTCCACCTTACCCCACCTTGCCCCAGCACCAAAAACCACTGTAAGCTTTCCTGTGTTCTGAGCTTGGCCCCTTTCCAGGATTGTGATCAGCTGATCACTCTCTCCCAGGGGACGGCTGAGACCATCTAATTCAGATAACTCACTAGCCACTGCAGTCTGCCATGTCCACGGCACCGCTTCACTTGTGTGTCTTTCTGTGGAGGTCTCTGGGTTCAAAAGAAGTCATTGTGGTGCATCTGGAGGCTCAAGCTATGTCACCCATGCCTAGAGCAGGGTCTGCAAGCCAGGGCCATGAGCTGCAACTTTGAGAGAAAGTGCTGTCCATCTGTCACCTTCTTCTTCTCCTCTGGTCTCTCCTTTTGCTTTCCCTGTGGGCT
This sequence comes from Hystrix cristata, assembly GCA_004026905.1. NCBI lineage: Eukaryota > Metazoa > Chordata > Mammalia > Rodentia > Hystricidae > Hystrix > Hystrix cristata. Next base: position 9,061 of record PVJO010009810.1, read on the forward strand.
TCAACTTTTGCTTCAGATCCCTGCAGGTTCCTGGAAACACATTTCCCTCTTTCTTCTCTTCCCTAAATTACTATATTTTGGTGTCTGAACAACAAATCTCAGAGCAGCTTTTTCTCTGCTTCTTACTGCTCTGCCATCTTCCCGGAAGTCTCCAGTCAATTTTATAAGCATTGAAAACATGAAGAAAAAAATGGGCTAAATTATTAGGGAATTCATAGCTTTAAAATATTTTCAGTAGGACAAAGATGCATTTGTATTGGAGGTAGGATAGCACCTGAATTTGCTATATTGTGGTCATCCATAGGAGGATATAGTATATGAAAAGTTCTGCACATAATATTAATCATAGAAAGGAAGATTAGTAATGTAAGTAAATGTAAAATGTTATATAATTATCCAAAAACATTATTTCTAAAAATAAAAACTTGTAAAACTGTTTTATTATATATATAATAAATATAATATGAAAATTTCACCTATAGAAATTAAAAATGGCCAATGTTGTTCATTTTCTCTCAATCCATTTCATTCTGATTAATCATAATATATTAACATTTATATGTACAAATGTCCCTGTGTGTGTATTTATATAATATATATATTACATATGTATGAACATATATTTTTGATGTATATGTGTATTTCTGTGTTTTACACCAAATATTTTGTTTATATAAAATTCAAATTTAAATGAATATTCCATATTTTTATTAGCACAGTCTAGTGGTCTTATTTCCAATACAAATGCTCAACCTGGAATGAAAGAATGGGCTTATCCCCATAAATGGGCTCATCACACTATAGGGATTGAGAGAGAAAGAAAAAGCAATTCTCCATGTAAAATCTTGATGTGTATTTATTTATTTATTTATTTATTTATTTATTTATTTATTTATTTATTTTTTGTGGTGCCGGGGATTGAACTCAGGGCCTTGTGCTTGCAAGGCAAGCACTCTAATCACTCAGCTAAATCCCCAGCCTCTCTTGATGTGTATTTAGACCAATGGTCAGTTGTACTGGATAAGGAAAAATAAAAGATGTGTACTTTGTACATTTTCCATTGAAATTAAAAGAAAAACATATTTGACCCAATAATTTGCTTTCTAAGAATGTAGTCTACAGATATAAACTTGTTACCTTTTCAAAGCATATTCATATAAAGAGATTTACTGAGGTACTTTTGTATGTCAAAGCAATTCCATGTCATTCACAAAGATTTTTGAAGTAAATTTTATTTTCTTATATTATATAACTGAAATTAGATCGTATATAACTGAAAAGAATGAAGTAGTAGATATGTTAATATTAAACAACTTCTTCCTTCATTGAACACATTATCAAGACTCTGTTGTTGTTCCAAGTACATTTCTTAGAAAATACAGCAGGGAATAAGCCAAACAAAAATCTCAGCCCTGAAAAGTTGCTGATTTAAAGCTAAATCATTAACTGGAAATTACATGATCAGTCTCAATTGTGAATTTCTGTGTAAATCATCTATGCATATTTTCAGAGATTCACCAACATTAGACCTGGGATGAATATTTTGTAAAAAAAAGGAGAAAATTGTATCATAATTATATCACAAACAAATAATTATAGACAAATAAACATGACATCGTTTTAGACTTAGCCACTTGAACAAAAATAATATTTAATTCCTACCATAAAAGATGTATTTTTATTTTTTTCTGTATAAGAGTTTTGAGCAGAATTGAGTGCAATGTTCAAAGTTGTCAACTAATAACTGGAGAAGCTATATTTCAAAACTAACACTGTCTGATTCCAAAATCCAGGCTCTTCAAAACATACAAAGAACTTTAGATATAGCCTGAGTTTGGGCAGTTTTGATTTTTTAACTGACCATGTAAAATGTACCCCCCCGCATCTGTTTTTTGGAGGAAGAGTATATTGTATTCCACCTAATATCAAGACACAATCAATCCTTATTTGATGTACCAGTTAGAAAGACACCTGCCTATTCAACTGTGTCACAATGTTCCCTTACTGCCAAGAACATTTATTTGTATGTAGCCAAATGACTCTTAGAAATTTATTTAGCCATACATTTTATCATATATCATCATATTTATACATAAAGAGAATAGAAGCAACATAAATTAGGTAAAGTATTAGTAAAACTAGTTCACTTTCATAGTCCAGGTTTTCATAAAGTATTTTTCAATCAAGTGAAAATATATCATTTATTTCACATTGTATCATTGACTAGGATAATCAGGTTTCTATCCCTGTAGGCAATGATAACTGCTTCGTAACTGTCATCTGGCCAGTAGTAGTGTATAACACAGTTATTAATTATAAAACATCATTAGATTATAGGTATATTAAAATAAAATCTCTTAGAATCAATAGAATGTAGTAGGGCCAACTTCATAAGGTTTTTAATATTAAGTGAATCAATGCATGTTAAATGTTCACCTCTCTCACTGTCTTTCATTTACCAGGCTTTAATAAGTACTAGTTGCTATTATTATTTTGTTAAAGAATGATAAGCACTATCATTATGTCATTATATCATTATCATATGTCAGTATTACTAATAATAACTTATATTTCTTGAGATCCTTGCTTGCTCCATATCTACTCTGTAATACTGGTTTTCAATATAGTAGGCCTTTTACAAATTCTTAAATATTTACATATAATGTGTATTTAATGTGTATATCTACATTATATATTATATAATAATACAATAATGTAAATAATATATTCAAATGGTATAGTAATATATTATCTAATTATATAATTAATACGTATTATGAATATCTATTATTGATATTGTATGTGCCAATAATATATATTATGCATAGTGTACATAGTGTATATAAATATACATGATATATACAGTATATTATATATATCTGTTTATATTTATATCCCCGTGTACCATTGTACTATTTAACCCCCCCAGACCCATAGAATCAGAATTTCCAGAAGTGAAGGAAAGCCTATGTAGGTTCATTTTCGAAGCCCGCAATGCTTCTAATATGTAACATTGGCTTTGAAACACTGCTTTAGTTTTTACTGTGAGAGAGTAAGAAGTTCTTGCCAAGTTTCCAATTGAATTAAGATACTTGAGTTGGAAAGATTTGTTTTTAAACAGACAATTCGGGTGCTATGTTGAGAATAGAATGTAGGCAGGCAAATGTACACATAGGGAACCTAGTTAGGAGGTTATACCATAATCTAGTGAGGAGGGATGATATCTCAAATTAAGGGCTAGCAGTGAATGTGGTGAAAAGGAGGTGCAAGAAAAAATTAAATTAAACATAACTTCAAAGTTTTCACCTGAACAAATGCAAGGATAACATTACTATCAGTTGAAATACAGTCGACTGCAAGTAAAACTGGTTTAGGGATAGACATTCCCTCTGTGTGTGTGTGTGTGTGTGTGTGTGTGTGTGTGTGTGTGTGTGTGGTGGAGGGTACTGAGGACTGAATCCAGGGTCTTCAAACTTGAGCTCCATCCTCAGCCCTTTTATTTTTATTTTGAGATTGGCTCTTGTTTGATTGCTAAATTGCCCACGCTGGCCTCAGATTGACAATATTCCTGCTTCACCCTCCCAAAGTACTAGGATTATAGGCATGCATGACCACACCTGGCCAGGAGTTCAGTTTTTAATGTTAAATTTGAGGTATCTTTCCCAACCTTGCCAAATCTGTTTAGATATTACACCAAAAGCAAAAGTGGCAAGTGAAGAAAATGAGACAAATTGGAATCCATCGCCAAAACTCATGTGCTTTGAAAAGCACCATAGAGAAAATGAAAAGACACCTCAAAATGGGAGAAAACTTTTGCAAATTATATATCTGATATGAGAAGTGTATCTAAGTGTAGGAAACATAATCAAAAGGTAAGTGACTAAAATGATATCTACATCTATATCTATCTAGCTCCAGTAAACTCATGCAAAAATAATAAAAAATATTTCCCTGTTAATATCATTAAGACGAGTTAATCAATAATACTGTGTGTGATTATTCACCAATAATTACCACTTTTATCCACAAATTAAATACCAAATATCATATATTGGTGACATTATAGCGTAATTGGACCCCTCATGCATTATTTTTCAGTGTCTAAAATGGTGTACCACTTTGTAATACAGTCCAAAACTTCCTCATAAGGTTGAAGTTTCCATATGACTCAGCAACTCTATACTAAACATACTTGTAAATAAATGTTCAAACATAGGTCTAGCTAAACTTTTACATCATTGTTCATAGTAGTATTATTGATAATAGTAAAAAAGAAACATTTCAAAGTCATCAACTGTTGAATGGATGAATAGACTATTATGTACTTCAAAATACAATATTATTCAGCATTATTGATAACAATGAAAGAATCTTGAAAATGTATAGACACAGAAAGTAAATTCATGGTGAGTAATTGTATTTTAAATGTTTTTGTCTGATTTCCTTCCAGGAGTATTTTTTGAGAAAATTTGGGTATGAAATTTCATTTTGAAATAATGCTTGGGTTAATAAACATATTCTCTTTTAAAAGAAAGAAGTAGAGAGACAGAGACAGAGACACAGAAACAGAGAGAGAAAAATAATTTGTGGTTATAGGGTGGGAGAAATACGGGGCTGAGTGGGAAGTGATTGCTGATGGATGTATATTCTAAATATATATACCTAAATATTCTAAAACTAGACTGTAGTGATTGTTAGCACAAGTTTATGCATAAGCTAAATGTCATTGAATTGTACACTATTATACTTAATGGGTAAGCTGTATATTATGTGAATTATACCTCAATAAACTTGTTTAAAAGAAAAGAAAAAGAAATAAACAGAGTAGTGAGGGAAAGAACACAAGGAGTGAGCAGGAAGACTTGAAATAAGTGTAGATAACTCCTTAAAAGATATTTACATGTTGGGCCTTTGTACCTATAGTTTGTAGTATCCATATCATCTATATGGATTACTTCTGTTGTAGAAGAACTATTATTTCATGCTTCAGTCTGTGATTCTTTCACTTCCAAACAATCAGTTGCATCATCTCAGCTAGGGAACTATATGGTTAACTGAACTTAAACAAAATATAAAGTCAGGCATTTTAACAAGTTGGCTTGTTGTTTTATCATGTAAATAGTCTAATTAAAGTAGTACAAGAAAACAAGTAAATAAGATCTTAATCTTGAGGTTTGACACGACAGAATCTCTTATAGTCATTTATGTAAGACCACATAAAAAATAAAATGGAAGTTTAAAATGAAAAGCCACTTTTCTTTTATTTACATCTGTTAGATGACCAGTAACTAGTATGTTGCAGATCTTATATCTAAATATTTGCTTAGGAAAGGAAGAATTTTTATCTGACTTCTCATTGCTTTTGACAAAAGTATATTGTTGTAGAAACAATAGGACTATATTGCATAAAATAGTGTTGGGTGATAATTATAGATTTTCTTTGAATTTTTTGACATCAGACTGAACACTCTAAAGTTGAGTGTATTAGTGATGTTTCCAGCATTTTATGTTAACCTCATTCATATTCTATAAATTATTGCTTAAAATAAAGATTTAAGGCATAATTTTAAAATGCGATGAATTAGAACAAAATTTTCACATCTGTGCTGAGTGTTCCTCCTCCTACCATCACCCCCTTCCTTTTCAGCCAAATTTTTTTGCTAGAGCTGTACTTTTAACACTTAAGGCAGGAGGGAGGTGAGGAGAAGGGGTATCAGGATGTCATATATATGTACCAATATCCCACAACTGTATTTATTATAGATCACATAAATATACTAATAAGGAAGGAAAATAGAATTTTGTATTTATCGATGAACTTTCAAAATATGCAGACTAGAATCTTCATAATACCTCACATTTTGAACATTTTACATTTTTAGTTTTCTTACTGTTAATTCTGCAGTGAGGTAATCACCTAGAATACTTTGGAGAGAGTTTTGTAGGTATTCCAAGACACCAAACAACTATATAATTCTAAGAAATAGTTTTAGGAGCAAACTTCAGTGGAGTACCTCTGAAAGACTATATGGTTCTTACTTGTACCTAATAGTAATATAAGATTTAGAATTTCACTACGAAATTTAACACACAAATATAAGTACAATCATAAAGAGTAAAACTGAACTTTTGGCAAATTGCTTTAAGCTATGTTGTAAATTCTTTGAAATATAAAATGAAAAAATAATATAATTTGACTTTTCCTTTCATTTAAGTGAAATATGTACATATATATGCTTTTTATATTGGTATACAAAGTCTATATATTTGTAGGGTAATTATATTGTGCTTCTAATTGTAATTATATTATGCATTTATAAATTTCTACCATGTTGTTATGTTAAAAAATCCTCCTCACTTATGGCACTCAACTATTGGTCTTCTACCCTGAACATTTAAAAGAATTAGTATTTCCTACATTGGCCTTAATTCCTGGCTTTGGACATTAATGTACAATAATTTTGAAGAACGAAATTTCCAACTACTAAAGTTTTAAGTACAATACTATCTAAATTTAAAGTTCACACATATTTTCAAGCAAAATATATAAGATTGCAATTAAAGATGTAAAAGATCATGTATTTTGAAACCTTCCTTTTAACTGTTTTTTTAATTATTGTTCCCTACCAAATTTATCTTCTCGTGTAAAAGTATGTTTCTTAAAACTTCAAATTAGCTCTGTAAGATAGCATTAACTTTCATAAACATACAGGTTAGCAAGATCCTACTTGGTCTGTTTTCTTTAAAAATGCCTCAATAATAGTACTGACTTTTTATTTCTCCTTAAATTCATCCTGAAGCATTGACATTGTGGACTCCAGTGAAGTTTGTAATTGGAACGTTATCTTTGACTTTCATAAACCATACATGATTGTTTAAACAATTCTATGGAAGGCCTGTAGTTTTCTAATTAAAATGAAAGGAGTTTGCTATTCTTAGAAGCAGATTTTGTATTATGTTATTTAATATGAAACCTTTATCTCCAATAGATGTGGATAATTTATTATTACTTTCGGAATAGTTATTTGCCTAGCAGATGAGCTAACATGAATTAAGCAGTAAATCAGTATTGCTTTCTTTAGATAATGAGTAATTTACATATAACCTTTGGCTATTCTTTTATCATAGAGTATCGATATAAGTTACATAAGTTTCTTTTCTACATAGAAAGGGCTTTGAAATATAAAATCTAATTATTATGACTTTAACATATTTATTATTAACATATTAGGAAAGTTGTGTTACTGAATGATAGTATTGAGACTATTATGAATATTTGAGGACTCTAAATGGACTATCTAAAGAAATTAATTTATAGCCTCTATGAACTACTTTAGTTTGTTTTATCAATAACTTGAAAAAAATTAATCTGCCAAAGTATTTAGAACAGTTAATTTTTTCTTATGTAAAATGTATTTAGACATGATGCTGTTGTTACTGTATTATGCTATCTAGCCTAACTGGTCTACCTCACCTTTTGTGTTAAAGAAAACATCAAACTGGCAGATTTGTTAGATACACTTAACATTAGTAGGTGAGGCCTTGCTCTGCCCAAGGCTTTTGACACAGATTGCAGTAGGCTGCCCAAGAACTCTGGGCTCAATATATTTATAACCAGTTAATGTCACACTTACTGGTCAATCATACTTTAATTACTGGCAAATGTAATCCTTTTCTGGAGAAGACATGAGTAATCTTGTACCTATATGCCCAAAGAATTTATACAAACATGTTTATCAAGAACTTCCTATTTACTTAACACACTTTTTGGTTTTGCCCACCACTACACAATACTGGATAAACAACTCTGTTTTATTTATTTATTTATTTATTTATTTATTTATTTATTTATTTATTTGTGGTGCCGGGGATCGAACTCAAGCCCTTGTGCTTGCAAGACAAGCATTCTAATCACTTAGATAACTCTGTTATATTTAATGCTGACAATTTTATAATTTTTGTGAGCCAATTTTCCTCTTTTTTTGTTAGTATATTTTTGCACTACATAATGTTTGCATTCCTTTGGGGAGTTGGTACATGCACAATTCCTCATCCTCTTTCCCTCACCTCCCTTCCCTCTCCCTCCATCTTTTTATCCCCTTCCTATTTGAGAAACATCTATAAAGAAGATTGAGTGTAGATTCCTGTTTCACATGGAACCTTCTGATAGGTATTTTTGAAAATATTAATATTTTGGGTTCATTAATAATCTTGTTATTTTACAAATTAAAATAGACTGCTATTCTAAACTTTATTTTTAAAAATATGTGTGGTAAAATGGACTACTCTGTTTTAATTATTCTTTGAGATGTACTGGATCCCACTTGAAAATATTTTATTTTATTCTGGATATTAAGAATTAAAGTTTGCCTGGTAAAATTTATTTTCCATTCAATTTTGTTGAGCCAGGCATGGTGGTGCACTCCTATAATTCCAGCACTCAGGAGGCTGAGGCAGGAGGATAACTGTGAGTTCGAGGTCAGCCTGGGCTACAAAGTGAGTTCAAGGCCAGCCTGAATTACAAAGCAAGACCCTGTCTCAAAAAATGAAAGAAACACAAAACAAAGCAAAAAACAATTTTATTGAATCTGTGTTATCAAATTTTATTGAAAATTTTATATTAATTAAAAGTACATATCTGGTTATGTGGTCAGAGACACTATGCATGCCAATAGCCTATTAAAAGATTAAGAATTATTGTGGTTCATTTCAAGCTTGTGGTCTCTATTTATAGTTTTAGTTCCTCTTTAATCCAAATTTTTAATTACATAATAATTCAAATTATATTTTAATTTTATTTTACATCAGTGCTGGAACATTTTTTTATTTTGTTAAAATTTATTAATTTTTATGCCTGCTAATTAGCAAATTACCTACTCATTAGTGAACAAGAAGAAGGTATTTTAATAATAGTGTAATTAAGATGGCAAAAACCAAATAAATTCTCCAGAAAATGCTGGCAAGAAGAATAATGCTTAAGTAACAATCACAGTGTCTGTGATCCCTTTTTGTTTAACCTTTATAAAACCTTTATAGTCTTGATACTTGATGAGTGAAATTTTTAGTGGCAATTTGAGTGCTATCATCCCTTATCTAGTTGTTACTCTACTTAATATGCCTCATTATTGTGCTTAGAATTACTTTTTATTTTTCTTAAGATAAATGTTTGTCGGATTTCAAATGAAGGTAACTTTGATACTGAATGCTGGCAGTTAATGATAACGGTGGAATAACTTTTTATGAATGTGGGTACATAGAATCACGTCTGGCAGAGGTTATTGTTATACATAGTAAGTGGCTAACACACTTTACAGGCTATTTGGTTGTGGTAATATGTGCTATTCAACTAGAGGATGAAGAGGATATTATAAATCCTTTCTTAATATTGAAGTTCACAGAAACAGAGTAGGTTCTAATTGGCTTCATATTTTTAATGCAAAAAATTTAATATAGAAAGTGAATTTAATAATATGAACACACAAGTTCTAAAAAAATAAAAAGTATCCATTAAAGATAGAAAATCCAATTACAAAAGCCACGTTCTACCTTTTTGTTTGATTAAAGATGTAAATGCTAGCAAACATCACTTTGGTAGTATTTTCAGTTACTATTGATTATAAAGCCTATGAATTCTTGTCTGCAGATCTGGATGTTACCCATAAATTTCTTTGTGAGATTTTAGATTCTAAATTTAATTCTTCCATCAAGTTCTCAATGCTTAGACAAAGCTCAAGTTTTGCTGAGCAAGAAGATGAGGGAAAGTAAAAAAATCAAATGCATATTTTTTCTACAGGATTTTTATAACAACAAATTTTGATTTGGTATTTCAGGCTTTATTTTAATTGAATAAATTTTAAAATAATATTGCCCTCACATAATATAAATCAGAACTAAATAAAATGTTTAATTGAAAAGTTCCACATATACCTATGATTTCCTTTGTCCTAAAATCTCCAGATCCCATAGATAAATGCTTTTTTCTTATCTATCTTTCCAGATTTTTTATGCAAATATCAGAAAATGCAAATATGTAATCTTATGTTCATCATTTCTTACACAAGAATGTTTTCATATTTTATCAAACTTGAGACTTCATATAATATTCTGCACAACACTTTTATGTACCACTAAAAAAAAAATTGGCAATTAAATGTTGACATGATGTTAGTTATAAAGTGTATGGCAATGTCAGAAATAGTAGAATGTGAGTTGAATCTTGGAGTTGAATAAATATGCTATGTACCTCTTTTACACATTATTCTTGTCACTTAAAATATAACTTGGATGTCTTTCCATTGCAGACCTATATCCATTTTTTTTTGTTACGGGTTCATAGTTTTCCATAGTATGATTATAGCCCAATTTATTTAAGCCCAGTAAATAGACAATTGCTCTTTATCTTTTTAAGTGTCTGAATGCTTGTCCATAGCCCATTTCATAAGAATACAGATAATAATTATAGGAAAAATTCCAAATGTTGTTTCTGACTTAATGGTAATCTTATTTGTAATTTTTAAAGGTACTACCAAATTTCCTCTTAGAGTATTTTAGCACTGTATTTTCTATCAGCCGTTTGAAAAATATATTGCCAAACTTTGGATTTGCCAATCAGTAAGTGAGAAATGATGGTTTAAAATAGTTCTAATTTTCACATTTTGAATAAAAGTGAGGCTACGAGTATTTTCCAGTGCTCAAGAACCATTTTTTCTTTTGTCTGCAAATTATTTGTTTGCTTTTCTATGAAGTCATTGGTCTTTATTTCTAGAAGTTTTTTTGTTTTGTTTTGTTTTTTACTTAGGGAGATTGACCTTTTGTCTCTGGTATGAGCTGTACATATTTGTCCCAACTTGGCACTTGATTCTTCTTCCCTTAGAAAAATTTTAGTCTGTTCAGCATACTAAAACAAAATTATATGCGTGAGTAACTTATAAACTATATACATTTCACACAATTCTGGATGCTGGGAAGTCCAATAGCATGATGCTGATGGATTTTGGTGTCTGATGACAGTCTGTTTTCATTCATAACTAGTAACTTCTAGCTATATCCTCTCATGGTGGCAGGGACTAGCTAACTTTCTGCCATCTTTTTTATAAGGGCACCAACCCCAGTCATAATCTTATTACCTCCTAAAGACCCCATCTTCCAATATAATCACTAGGGAATTAATATTTCTACATGTGACTTTTTTTTGAGTGAGAGACATACTCAGAGCATAGAATAGATTAAAATATTAAATTTTGAATATGGTCAAATTTCTTAAACTTTTCTTGAATGGCTTCAAGAATTCGAGTTATAATTTTAAGGATGTACTCCAGGAGTGTGAGTCTCTTTACTTTAAGATTACCAAGGAATTTGCCCATATTTCCAGGTAGAAATGTTTTGACTTCATTTTTCTATTTTGTGTAGACTCTTATTTTGGTGATCCTCAATGACTACTAAATCTAGATATCTTGTTATATGCTTCCTGTATTGACTCTAGGCTAGGTCTGCAACTGTTGAGACCAGTTTAAATGTAGTTAGAGAGATGTGTTGCCACTTTGAGGCTTAGACCTTGATTATTGAGGCAGTTGTTTCTCTTTCCTTTTAGAAGCTTACTAATTAGATGCTCTTTCTTGAAACTTCACCACTATGTATAGTAAGGCAGCCCCAGTAGAGAGGCTTGTACACTGCTAGACAATGGGCTCAATGGAGCTCCCAGTTCAGTCACAGATGACACAGAGCATCTAGGTGAGCTGGACCTTCCAGCCCAAGTGGGCTGTCCCTTGACCCTCAAGTTGACTGCAGCCATCCTAGTATTCAGGATGATACCAAGTGGTGCAGAACGTCCCGGTTTATACAGAATTTTGAGAACAAATGTACTCTGGCTTTAAATCATTGGCTCGTTTCACACAAACCCAAAACTTGGTGGTTTAAACCATGTTGGCTCACAATTTGGGCATAGTACTGTAGGAATAGCTCATCTCCCTGGATGACATCAGCTAAGGCAGCTTCACAAGGACTGAACAATCTCATACAAAGATGACACCTTTATGGACTAGGCACTGGATTATTTTTGCCTTTTTAACTTGAAGTTTTGCATCAATATCCTTAAGAGATATGGGCCCATGGTCTTCTTTTGATGTATGTTTTTTTCATCCTTAGGTATTAATATTATACTATACTTATTTCATAAATTAGAATTTGAAGTAATCTGTGGTGTTCTCTGCCTTTTAACAGTCTAAATATCATTTGATTTCTGTTAAAGATGTGATAGAAACCCCCTGTGAAAATGAGTTGCTAACTCTCCTGGTTTTTTGGGAGGTGCTAACTCTGATAGTTTTTTCTATTCCTGTGGAAATTTTTGATTTGAACTTTCTTTCTATAAATTTATCTAAATAAATTTATCCATTTTATTCAGATTATAAGATTATTTGCATAATATGTTAAATAAATACAAATTAACTAAGAGTTTGTTCATTTACCAGAGTAAAATTAAGCTAGAAGTAAATAGCAAGAGTAGAAACAGAAATTTAAATGTAGAAATTAAGGGATCCATTCTAAATCAGCCCTGGGTGTAAAATAGACCCATTACAAAAGAAATTAATTAAAGAACAGGATGGAATAATAAATAAAATACAGCATTGAATTTTGCACAGCCTGTGGTGGTGGCACATGTCTGTAATCCCAGCACTCAGGAGGCTGAGCCAGGAGGATCACTGCAAGTTCGAGGCTAGCCTGAACTATGTCGTAAGTTAAAGGACAGCCTGAATTACATAGTGAAACCCTGCTCACACACACAAAACAATTTGCAGCATGCAAATAAAACAATGATAAGAAATTAAAAATTTTAAATCCTTAGAGAACAAATGCTGAAAGTCAGTGACATTAATATCTATATCAGAAGTTAGGAAAAGAACAAAGTTAATGTCAAATAAAATGGATGGAATGAAATGAATGAAAACACAATAATAAAATTATTAAAATTAATAAAATAGGAAGTAAGTAGGAATATTAAAATTAATAAAAATTAAATAATTTAAATAGGAATTATTAAAATTAATAAAATAGGAAGTAAAACACAAAAAGAAAAATTAATGAAATTTTAAAGGAAAATTAATAAAACTTTTAATTTTATTAAAAAATTAATAAAATAGGAAGTAAAACACAATAAATAGATCAGTGAATCCAAAGTTGGTCTTTTGACAAAATTGATACGCCCCACCCAAAACTATTCAAGGAAGCCTTAGAATCCTCACACATGCTATTCTTTCCATTAGAAATGCTAATATTATTCGGCTTTCTTCACCTTTCATCTGTCAACACCATTTGTCTTTAATCCTCTGTTCAAAAGTAACTTCCTCAATGATAACTTAACACATCCTCCCAAATAAATTTAAAACCCGCAGTTGAATTCATTTATTTGGCAAATATGTAGGATAGGGCGATGTTAGGTTTTATGCAGAAACATTACATGATATGGTTTAAAACATTGTTCTGTACCCCTTGAATTGACGCATAGCTTCAACACAATCAATAACAGAATCCGAGCCAGCTGGGAAGAAACTAGCAAGCTGAAACTAAAACCCACATGAAAATGCAAAGTACTCAAAATCGCCAAAACAATCCTAAGTAAAAGCAAATTTGAAAGACATACACTTCTGATTGCAAAATTCACTACAAAGCTACAGTAATTAAGATAGCAGTAAGTAAGCACATCATTAGACATCCATCAATGGAATAGGACTGAGAGTTGATAAATATACCATTACATTCATAATAACTAATTTTTGACAAAAGTGACAAGACAATTTGTTAGGGATAAATGTCTTTTTCAATGAATTTTACTGAAACAGCTGGACTTCCAGATGCAAAAGAATGGATCTGCACTCCTATCTCACATTTTATACAAAATTTCATTCAAAAATGGATCATAGATATTAGAGTTAAAACTCTAAAACTCTGAATAAAACCTTAGGAATAAATCATCATAATTTTGGGTAAGGCAATGATTTCTTACATGTGCCTCTAGAAACACAAGTGATAAAAAGAATTATAATTAATTTTTGTACTTAGAACACACTGTCAAGAAAAATAAAAAGACAAGACAGAATAGGAAGTGGTATTTATAAGTCTGAAAAGGAATTAGTGTCCAGAATATATAAAGAACCTTTACAACTAAATAACCCAATTTAAAAATTGCAAATAATTAGTGTAGATATTTCTTCAGAGAGTATGTATGAATTGTTAATCAGCACATGAAACATGAAAAGTTGCTCTACATTAATAACATTAGGGATAGGCAAGTTAAAATCACAAAGAGACTTGGGGAAGGAACCTATTTTCAATTTAGGTTATAAAAATATTAAAAATAATGATGGTTACACAACACGATTAAGATAACTAATTCCATTGGATTATATGGTTAAAATGGTTTAAATATATTTAAAATATAGTAAAATCAATGTAGTAATAAATGAAAACAAACATAATGAGATATCACTTTATACCTACTATAAAGGTTACAACCAACTGTAGACAATAACAAGTATTGGCAAGGATATTGAAAAATTAAAGCCTCATGCATTGTTGATGGGAATATAAAATGTTACAGCCATTTGCAAAAGTTTCCACTCCTAGGTATTTACCTAAGGGATGTGGAAACACTTGTCCTTGCAAAGATATGTGTGTGTGCAAATGTTCATATCATCATTATTTAAAGCATCCAAAGAGTGGAAACAATCCATGATACCCTATTTCTGGATAATAAACAAATGTGTTAAGTGAATGTATAGTGATGATGGTCATATAACTCTAAGAGTTCTAAAATTAATTAGATAGGTAGTGGCGGAGATGGAGAGACAGATGCAAATTTAAGGTTTTTTTTAAGACATTAAATATATAATCTTTGCTGATAGATTGGGAGTAATGGATGGGACAAAAAGACTTGTTCTCACTATACAATGTAGAGTTTTGTCCTCAACATCTGTGTATATGGTGGCACCACAGCCTGCAAAGGTGAACCCTGGAAGAGAAAAAATGGGGGAGAATGTTGCATAGCAATCAAGACCACTCATTAAGTTTGAAATGCCTAAAATGCATTCAAAAGGAATGAGTTCATGTAGGCAGTTGGTCATAAAGATAGTTGGATATACAAGTCAGAGTTTCCAGAGAAAGGTCTGGGCTGAGTATATATATTTGCAAATTATTGCCATAGAAATATGTCAGGGCCCAAACGGGATTCATGTTGTTTGCCAGGGTTCGTTCCCAGAGCAAAGGTTACAATATCTTGGGGAATTCATAATTCAATGAGCAAGAGAAGTGAGTATATACATATTGTACTTCATGAACTGTGGAGGTAGGTAGATTGGTAGGTCTCACTAATACAGTAGTTTACATTGGAGTTATCAAGAAAAAGTAGGATTTTGCCCATTTGAGCAATTGGGTAATATCTTACTAAATATTAATATGGATCTAGGTAAAGCCACTGGAAAGTGTTGACAGATACGAAAGTACCCAGTGTTTTCAAAATACTGAATATATAAATGTTTGTGTATGATTAGAAAGAGTTGAAAAATGAAGCTGTAAAGGATTTTCTGTGTCTGATTTTAGAAAAAAATTTGAGGCAGACAAAACATGGGAAACCCAGACCAGATGCGTCATTTAAAATAGTAATTTCTTCAAGAAATGGTCATCTCAGTTATTTCTTACAAAATTATGATCTGATATTACTTACTTTTGATAAGAAGCAAAGTAATTGTAGCAAAATATCCATATATACATGAAACATGAATATACCATACTTATTTTTTCAAGAAAAATGCCTGTAGTTGCCAATAATATTCCACTGAAATAAGTTCCTTAAAGTTGTTTTATGGACTTCGTTCAAAATATAATAACTGGTGTATCATTAACCCCAAAGAGTATTTAGTACCAAACCTACCGTCTCAATTCTTTATATTTTTTCTTCAGCCTAATCTGCATTTTTGGCAGTCCTTTCCTGCTAAATGCATTACCATTTTCTTCAATCTCAATCACATTAAAATCCTATGTTATTTGGGTACCAGATGATACTCATTTGATTTAAGCATGTACATTTAGTAATCCCAGGTGTTCTCTGGCCAGAGCTGGCACCACAGGCAGTTAGAGTTTACTCACCCTTGTTCTTGGCAACCAGTTACTCTACACATAAGGTGCTGGGACAAAACATTGTATCTCTATTCTTTCTTGCTTATTTTAGATACACCCTATTTTCTTTATAAATGATTAGAAGTAACTCAAATAAAATTGCTAATAAACAGATATAAATAATTTTCAAATAACTAAAACTTGTGGAAATTTGTTGAGATAATATTTCAAAACAGTTTATAGCATTTTTGGTCCAATTTAATGTTAGTGAGCATAATATACCAGAACTTTTACACATCATTTAAAAATAGAATTGTAATAAATGTTTCTGCCTTTTTTCTTGAAGCTGTTAAACTCGTATTTTAATAGCAAGTGGTTAAGTGATCTTTGTATCCAGAATTTATAAAATATACTTTTGTTAAAAACATGATATCTTGAAAAGTGATTTACATAGAGCATATTATTCATATTCATTTTTCCCACTTAATGTTTAGTGTTAGAAAATATGTGTTGTTAATGGACCATCTACTTTCATGTCATTTTGTTTATTAAGCTAGAACTAAGATTTGAGCAATTATGCATGTAGTAAAACTTTTAAAACAGAATGCATTGCATTAAAGGATTTTCATGTTCATTTGCAATGAAGCAGGGCATCTTGTCAGAATTCTACCCTGACTAGGATTAAGTTGAGATACGAACTCTGTGTAGCATTTGTAGCATTTATTATTGTTTGAATGTCTGAAGTTTTAATGTTGTTGACATCTGGAGTGTTTTTCAAGAAGTTTTATTATATTTTACTCTCTTCTCACTGCTGATCACATAGCCATTCACCATTCCCGTTAGTGTTTTCCAAGTGTTAGAAATCTTTTCTCTCTGCATGCTAATGACAGCTATTTGCCACAACTATATTTTTGTAAACATTGTGTATGTCATTTTTATTTTTATTGTATATATTTAAGGTATACAACACAATGCTTTGATAGGCATACACCTATTGAAATATTTACTACGGTAAATAAATTAACATATTTAACTACATTACATGGTTATTTTGTGATAACAGCTCCTGGTGTGTACTCTCATAGCATATTTTCAATATAAGACGCAGTATTATTTGTTGTAGTCCCTCTGTAGTACCCAAGATCACTATAGCTATTCATTTTAGGAAACTGCATGTTTGTATATGCTTTGACCTGTGTCTCTGTATTTCCTCCTTTTCTCTGTTTTGGTAACCACCACTGTACTCCCCCGCTTATATCTATTTTTAGATTTTGCGTATAAATGGGATCATGCAGTATTTTTCTTTCTATATCTTGTTTATTTCATTAGGCCCAATGTCTTCCTAGATCTTTCATGTTTCTGCAGATACCACTGTCTTCATTTTGATTGACTGATGTTCGTATGTGTTTGTGTGTGTGTAACTACTTGTTCATCAATGGACACTTAGGATGTTTCATTATTTTGGCTGTTATGATAATGCTGCAGTGAACACAGGAACACAGGTATTTTTATGAGGTGATGATTTCATTTCCATTGAGTATATACAGACCCAGTACAGATTCTTAAGTCATGTGGTAGTTCCATCGCTAATTTTTTTGAGTAATCTCCATTCTGTAGCTGTAGTAGCTATATGTGCTAATATACCTTTCACCAAGAGTAGAAAGTGTTCTTTTTTCTTTACATAATTGTCAATAGTGGTTATCTCTTGTCTTTTTTTGAAAGTAGCTGTCCTATCAGGTGTGAAGTGATGTCTCATGTGATTTTGAGTTACATTTTCCTAATGATTAGAGATGCTGAGGACATTTTCATATACATATTAACTATTTGTATGTCTTCTTTGAAGAAATGATTCTTGCCAATTTTACATCTGGTTTTTTTTTAATATTGAGTCATATGAATCCCCTATATATTTTGTATATTATATTAATTCTTTAAAGATATATGGTTATATGGTTGACAAATATTTTCCTCTAGACTGTAGGCTGAGTTTTCTTTCTTTCTTTTTTTTTTTGTTTCCTTTGCTGTGCAGAAGCTTTTTTATTTGATGCAGTCCTGTTAATTTATTTTTGCCTTTAAGGCTGAAGCTTTTGCTGTAATATCAAAAAATCATTTGTGAGGCCAATATTAAAGCTTTCCCCTGTATTTTCCTCTAAGAGTTGTATAAATTCAGGTCTTACAATTAGGTGTATAATCCATTTTCATTTGATTTTTTGTAATGATATAATAGTGTAGTTTAGTTCTTTGCATGTAGGTATCCTGTTTACCTCACACTATTTAGTGAAGAGACTACTGTTTCCCTATTATATATTCTTGGTAGCCTTCTTGAGAGTCAGTTGAAGTAAATGCTTAGTTTACTTCTAGGCTTTCTATTCTGTTCTATTAATGTATGTGTCTTATTTTCAATGCCAATTCCATACTGTTTACTAGTATAATTTTATAATTTGAAATCAGGAAGAGTGATACCTTCGATTTTGTTTTTCTTTTTCACGATTGTTAAGGCTACTTGGGATCTTTTGTAATTCTCATTTGAATTTTAAGGTTGTTTTTACTTCTGTGAAAAAAAATGCCATTGGAATTTTGATATGGATTATGTTGAATTTGTAGAATTGTAGATACTGGGCAGTATGGACACTGTAACAATATTACTTCTTCTGATCGATGAATATCGTTCCATTTGTTTGTGTTGTCTTCAGTTTCTTCTAAAAATATTTGTACAGATCTATCATTTCCTTCATTAAATTTATTCCCAAGGGTTTTATTGAGACATTATCACCAATGGCATTATTTTCTTAATTTGTATTTTGGATAAATCACTATTAGGGTAACATACAATTAATTTTTCTTTGTTAACTTTGTATCCTACTGCTATAATAAATGTTTATTAGTTCTAACAATTTTACCTGTTTCATAGAAGCTTTAGTTTTGTTTTTTTTTTTTTTTTACAGGTAGGATCATTCCATCTGCAAACATAAAATTTTACTTTTTCCTTTTGAGTTTGGATACCTCTTATTTCTTTTTCTTATCTGATCACTCCTGCTAATATTTCCAGTACTGTTACATAGAAGCAATAAGGGTCGGAATCATTTCCTTGTGCCTTATCTTATGGGAAAACATTTCAGTTTTTCCCCATTTTTTATGATGTTAGCTTTCATGCAACTGGCCTGTATTATTCTGAGGAAATTTCCTTTTATGCCAATTTGTTAGGAGGCTTTTAAAATTTGTTATTATCAAGAAAGGATGTTGACCTTTGTCAAAGGCTTATCCTGCATCTGTTGAGAGGCTCATATGGCTTTGACCTTTCATTCTGTTTACATGGTGTGTCATAGTTATTCATGTGCATATATTAAACTTCTCTAACTTCCCACGGATGAATCACCTTATTCATGGTGTGTAAGCTTTTTAATATGCTGTTAGATTCAGTTTTGTAGTATTTTATTGAGGATTTTGCCTCTATAGGTTTTTCTTGGGAAGGGTGTCCTTATCTGCCTTTGATGTCAGGGTGATACAGGCATCACAAAATGAGTTTGGAAATAGTCTCTCTCCAGTTTTTTGTAATAATTTAAGAAAATTGGAGTCAATTCTACTTTAAAGATTTGATGGAATTCAACCATGAATTCCTGTGATCTTATCTTTCTTTGCTAATAGGTTTTTAATTTCTATTCCAATCTTTCTTATTTGTTATTAGTATGTTCAGGCTTCCCGTTTTTTTCTTGATTCAATTTTGATAGATTTTTCTTCAGGATTTAGCTTATTTCTTCTAGGTTATCCAATCTCCTGAAATTAATCGTTCAAAGTGTCCCTATGAAAATTTTTAAAAACTGATGTGTGCATTGTAAAACCTCCTCTTTCATTTCTTTTTTATTCATGAATTGTCACCCTTTTCTTGGTCTATCTAAGGGTTTGTCAGGTTTATTTATATTTTCAAAAGTCCAACTTTTTTAAGGCTTTTTTCAGACAAGGTCTGACTTTGAAGTTCAGGCTGGCCTTGAACTCACTGTACAGCCAAAGCTTGTCTTGAATTCGAAGCAATCTTCCCGCCCCAGTCTGCTGAATGCACAGGCATGTACCACCACACCCAGTTTAAAAATATCAACTCTTTCTTTTGCTAATTTTTTGTAATTTTTTTCTTATTTGACTTATTTTTGCTTTGACTTTTGTTATTTTCTTCATTCTGTCAACTTTAGGTTTGACTTTTTATTTTTCTTTTTCCTACATGCAAAGTGAGGTTGTTTGATAACTTTCTTTTTTTAATACAGGCATTTATCATTTTAAGCTTCCCACTTAGAATTGCTTTTGATTCATCCCATAAATTTTGATATATTTTATGTTTTATTTTTCTTAAGTTATATTTTGATTTTCCTTTTTATTTTTTATTACTACATGTTTACAGTACATGTTTACATTCCTTGTGGGGATTTGGTACATACACATAACACATCTTTATTTCTTTTCTCATCCCCTTTCCTCCCTTCATCCCTCTTTGTATCTTTTGATCCTTTTCCAATTTGAGAAATATCTATCTCCTACTTCCTAGTATAGTAATTATCTTTCGTTTTGTCTTTATTTATAATTTAGGTTTCTTATAAAAGAGAAACCGTTCCATAAACTTCCCTCTTAGGACTGCTTTCATTCTGTCTCATAAATTCTAATATGTTGTACTGCCATTATTGTTTAGTTGTAGAAACTGTCTGATTTTTTCCCTTGATTTCATTCTGTAACCCATTGTGTATTTAAGAGTGTAATGTTTATTTTCCATGTATTTACATAATTTCTGTATTTTCTTTTGTTGTTGATTCCTAGTTTCATCATAGTATGATCTGATGATATATATGGTTTAATTTCAGTTTCTTTACATTTACTTAAGGCTGCTTTCCTGGCTAGTATGTGATCTACTTCAGAGAAAGTAGATCTGTTGTTCTTTTGTAAATGTGCTGTTGATTAAAATATGTATTCTGTTGTTGTGTGGAATACTTTGTAGATATCTATTAAATCTATTTGTTGGAAAATTTTATTAAACTCTGATATTTCATTGATTCTTTTTTGTCTAGTTTATCGTTCTATTTGTGGTAGTGGGATCTTGAGCTCCCCTTCTAAAATTATGTCTGTCCTGTAGTACTTGTTTTATGAAGTTGAATGCGCTGTTGTTCAGTGAATATATGTTAATAATTGTTATCTCTTCCTGCTGCATTGTTCATTTAACTAATATATTGTGATCTTCTTTACCTCTTTTGACTTGTTTTGTCTTGAAGTCCACTTTGTCTGAATATCGGATAGCTATTTTGCATGTTGTCAGATTCCTCTTGCCTGAAATCATGTTTTACATCCTTTGATTATTAGTCTGTAAATTTCTTTTTGGATTATATGTGGTTTTTGTATATGGCATACTGTTGAATTTTGCTTATTGACTCATTTTGCCAGTTTGTGTCTTTTGACTGGGGAATGAGACCATTCGCACTGAGATTACTGACAGGTGTTGACTTATTCCTGTCATTGCCTTATTTTCCTGATGCTGTTTCCCTTCTTTCCCCATCTTTCCCTTCTACTGCTCACCCTACCTGGTATATTTATTCTATTTGACCTTTTATTATTAACAACCCATTATAAACTGATAATAACAACTTTCCTTGCATGCAATAATTATTTCTCTTATCTTTTCTCTGCCCACACTGTATGCTATTGATGGCACACCTTATAACTGTATTTATTATGTATCCATTCACATGTTTTTTTGTATTTTTAATTTTTGTCTTTTAACTTTTATAGTGGGGTTATTATAGATATATTTATAGTAATGTAATATTCTTTTTACTCCTAATATTTACTGACAAGTCCTTACTTTCTTATGCTTTCATTTTGCTGTTTAGCATCCTTTCATTTCAACTTGAAGAATTCCTTTTAGCATTTTTCATAAAGCATAAAGTGATGCTACACTCCCTGAGCTTTTGTGTGTCTGTGAAATATTTTTCTACCCTATATTTTTAAGGTATGCTTGGCTGAGTGTACTATTCTTGGTTAACAGTTTTTCTAAGCAGTTTGAATATGTCATACTACACTCTTTTGGCCTTCCAGGTTTCTTTTGAATAAACAACCAATAATCTTAAGGCAATTTCCTTTCAAACAAGTATTTTTTTTCTCTTCGCTCTAAAAATTCTTTCATTTTTTGATTATTTGATTAAAATATGCGCCTCTTTGAATTTATCTTATTTGATGTGTCTTAGGTTTCTTGGATCTATATTTCTATTTTCTTCTTCAGGTTTTGAAAATTTTGTGTCTTTATTTCTTTGAATGTATTTTTCTTCCTTTTTCTGTTTATTCTCCTTCGGGTCCTACAGTAAGGCATATATTGTTCCATTTGATGAAATGCCATAAGTCTGTAAGCTATCTTTAGTCTTTTTTATTCTTGTTTGGTTTGCCCCTCAAATTTGATGATTACCGATAACTTGTCTTTGTGCTTGTTGATCCTTCTTCCATTTGATCTAGTTTAACCCCTCTATTAATTTTTTTATGCTCAGCTGTTGTAATGTTCACCTCTATGATTCTCCTTGGTACATTGCATTACTATCTCTCTTGAAATTCTGCTTATGCCTTACTTACTCTCTTGACCTTACTGAGTATGTTTATGACTATTTTGAATTTTCTGTTGGGTAAAACACATATCTCCAATTTACTAAGAGAAGTTTCTGGAGATTTATTTTGTTCTTTTATTGGAACTTACTTGCCTGTTTCTTCATATTTGTTAATGTTGGTTTCTGCACATTAGATAAGACAAATATCTCCCAGGTATCATACCAGACTTTTTAGGAAATGAACCTCACTAGTTTACTCAGCCAGAGTCTCTAGTTGCCTCTTAATCTTTTCTATTTTCCCAAAACTTTATCTGTTTTTTAGAGGTCCCCAGGAGATTGGTGTGTTTCAAGGCCCTAAGAGCAAGATAGAAGCCAGTTCTTTGAAATTTACCTGGAAAAGTTGGCACATTAGTTGCATGTTCCACTAACTTCAGTTTTCAGGAAGAGTAGATGGAGTTTACATATTACTTGCTTTGCACTCAATCAGGGAGAGAATCTGTTGGGAATGCCACCCTCATTCAGACCACAAACTCTGTAGTCCCAGAAAACTCACAAATGCAGAGTTCCTCCTGTTCCTGGAGGCAATTGATTTAATAACCAAATCCTCCTGCAGAAATGCTGAAGTTTGAGATGACATTTGTTATCTAAATCCTTCATTCCTCAGGAGGAACTAGGCACTGGGACTCCCTTTCCAAATGAGAGGCAGTACTATCACCAGTTGGGATTTGTGAATGTCTCAGCTCAGTTTTTATGTGGATATTTTCTATTTCCCCACTGCATAAAATTCTGTCAACCAGTTTCTGGTTTTCCCTCATATGGAGTTGGTCTGCATGTAGATGGTTATTGTAGGCATCCACTGGAAGAGTGAAAGTCAGGAGCTTCCTCTTCTGTCATCTTGCATGTGTTACTCCTGCAAATATCCTTGATAAATGGTTCAGATAGACTTAAAACAAATATAAATAGTTACCTTATATCTGTAGCATTTTCCACCTAAAGCATTTTTTCAAGTTATTAGATCATTAATACTGAGTGCTAGTGAAGTTATGGCTACTATTCAATCTAATTGTAAATCAGTCACTAGTGCTTTTGTGAATGACAAGAAAGATAAAAAAAATAAAGAAAGTGGGTTGGAAATTTAGCTCAAGTGGTAGAGAGCTTGCCTAGCAAGCACAAAGCTCTGAGTTTGATTCCTAGCACACACTCCACAAAAAAGTGTATTTCTGTGAATTATAATAGTGGGTATAGAGACAAGTGAATAATTTAGGGTAAAATTAAACTATGCTTGTAATATAGTGTGTTAAAATACTTGTGAGGATTATGATCTAAAAAGCATAAACTACTGCTAATAGTATCATGAAATTGTATACAGTGGTTTTTACTTATATGAAGTTCAATGTGTATTTAAATGATCTATTTAGTATCAGTATGACTTGAGCAATAATCTTGGTCAAAAAGTCCTTATCATCTTTCAAAATAGTCTCCTTGATCGGTAAGGAGAATGTAGTATTTATTCATAGTCTTTTATAATTATATGCATTGTCATTGGAGTCTCACTTGTTTAATGAAGAAAACATATTGAATTGTCATAAGGGATTGTATTTCACTATCTAGACCTTTGACAGTAACTGTGTTAGAGTGCCAGATCTGACACAGATATTCTTAAATTTTCATTGTACAAAAACTATTTTCAAGTGTTCTAAAAAAGAAAAATGAGCTTTCTCTATCTCCTTTAATATTTGAGTGCTAGGATGATATATTTACAAAGCCTAGTCCATGTATCCACGTTTGTGGTTATCATGTTGGCAATAATTTTGAGCACAGATTCAGTAACCACTATCAATTTTACTTAACTTTGAATGACATTATTTTAAATTACATTATTAATATATAGTTTGCCCCAAAGTATTTTGAATCAAAAATATCAAATTGGTTGATGTAACTGAAGTGTTAGCCTTCTAATAGAAAGGTCAAGAGACCAAGGTCAGTAACAGTCTTATCAGAGAACTCCATTGGTAATGGGTCATCTCCAGTGCTATTGTTTGTCATATTCTATGTGAAATTGAATTATATATGACCTAGCTTTGTGTTAGTTCTCTGTTAGATTTAATATAGCAGCTTACCCTAACATTGTGAAATTCACAGTATACGATATACTGTGGCAAAAGAAATAATTACTATGTTCCATTTTGTAAATTGAAAATGTGACTCTGCCAGTCTCAAGAATAAATCTGAATTGTGAAGAGTCTGATTGTTAAATGATTATAATCATTTACTGCTGTAGGCCATAAAAATTAAAAATGTCTAAATGCTTTTTCAGACAGAGATGCAGAGATTAATTTTATAAGAATACATGCCCTAACAAGATTAGTAGGCTCATTAAATCACATGAATTGTGTTTTTTTCTTCATATTGAGCAACAGACTTATATCATCAGTGTCACGGTGTTTTTATCTTAATCTTGAAAGTGCCTTAGCACTTCGCTATCCTTATGTGAATTAACCTTTGGTTGTCTAGTTTATCTATTTTATACTTATGATTTCCATTATTTGTGTTCTAAATTCATCGTTTGTTCATTAAATAAGTAAAATTATGAAGAAAATACACTACTCTGAAGCAGTGATAGAGGGAGAATGTTTGGGAATAATAGTAAAATCTGCTATAATGTGTTTTCTCACAGATATTTCTCTTCCTTTTACATATAAAATCCCTTCACTGTTGAGCCTCTTTCTCAAGGAAGAACCTGAAAATCTCATCCAACTGTGTAGTAGCCTTGACGTAAAATATGCAAGTTGTCTAGCACCCCACTTCCCACATTCCACGGTGGTGAGATGGCACAAGATAACCATAGTAAACACTTCCTTTAGAGAAGGAAGAATTAGAGGTCTATACATCAGTCTCTGAACATTAGTATTTCTGAACACCTATTGCTCAAATGTTTCCATATGAGTAGGAAATCTTTGCTTAATTTTTTTCAGAGCAACTTCCTATTTCTGTAGGTCTTGGCTGTCAACTCTGGGATACCTTTCTATTCTATTATCATGCTTGGTCATATCTGAAGAGGGTGCTGGAGACTCTGCTTTCTTTTGAGTCCAATATGTATGAAGTGATCTAGATCTTATTGAACTTGTCCAAATATGTGTGTGTGTGTGTGTGTGTGCGCGCGCGCACGTGCTCGCACAGATATTAACAAGGTCTTGAGATCTCTACTTCAGAGACACTTTATTCATATAGCCACTTGTATCACTTCCTTGTGCCTCAGTTTCCCACAGGATAACACAATGAGAATGTATCTTACATACACAGTTGAATTTTTACTATGGGAAAAAAAGTCTGAAATTATGGATCTTAGAGCCTATATATGGCAGATGACACATGTTCCCCTTCTCATCCTGCAAATCAAGGAATCCTTGATCTGGGATGTAAACTAGTGTTCTTTGGGGAAGAGAGAGACTCATCTGTACTTCACCCCTCTGGAATGTAAACAATAACAGAGATATTCCTAAATTTTCTTGAAAATCTTTATCCTAAACTTCCAATACTTGTTTGCTATTCAGTCATCTTTTATCACAGATTGCCAGTAATTTTTTATGAGAAAGCCCTGACCATGCAGAAATATGGAAATATTGATGAAATATTCATGTTGTGTCCTGACACTGAAAAGCTTTCTCATCATGTCTCCTGCCCGTAAAGTTATTTTAGAACAACCATCTTTGGATCCTTTATAGGTCTTTTTAAAATAACTACTTTCTTGAAATATAATTCAAAATCCATATACTTGAACATCTTTAAAGTGTACAATTCAGTGGTTTTAGTGTGTACACAAAATTCTATGACTTTATACCTGTCACCATAATTTTAGAATATTTTCATCACCTCAGGAAGAAACCGTATATCCATTAGCAGTCCCACCTACCTCTGCTCTACTTCAGCAGTCACCTGAGCCACAGGTAACTATCTCTACTTTCAGTCTATATGGATTTGCCAATTTTGCACATTTTGTTTAAGAGAAACTCTACAATATGTGGTCCTTTTTGTTTGGTGTGTCTCCCTTGGCATATATTTTCAGCATTCATCCATGTTATAGAAGGTAACAATATTTCAATCTTTTTATTGATAAATAATATTAAATGTTTTTTACATCTCCAGCAGTCAGTGTATTTTCATATAGGATACTGGCATTTTTGAAAGTACAACTTGTTTTTTTTGTTGTTGTTGTTGCTCCTATTTACTTGGTTGTAGTCAGCTATATCTACTTAGTTTGTTTCAGGAAATTCTAGTGTCACTGTCTGTCTCTCTCTGACTCTATCTCTGTCTCTCTGACCCCCTTTCCCTCCCCCTCAGTTCCTCCTCTATATTTCTGTCTATCTGTCTGTCTATCTGTCTGTCTGTCTGTCTATCTATCTACAGGTATCCTGAGTTTATCAGGCTCCTATGATCTCAAACCTTGATCTGTCGTCCCTAAAACATTTCCTTCAAGTGGATGGTTTTATTGAATGCCAAGTTAATCCAATGACTGACTTTAACAAGAGGCATGCCAAGTCATGGAAATTCTGACTTCTCTGTTTTCTTTTTATTTATTTATTTTTTTAACCAAGAACATGTATTGGTAAAATGTACATATAATGGTCACATTCATCACATTTATTTTGTACCTGTACATGATGCATCTTGGTTCTCCCCCCTCTTCCCCACCCCTCCCCTCTATTCCCTTCATCCCTATTTACAGCAGGTTCATTCACATTTCTCCATGAATTCACTTTCCTTTTTCTATTCCTTTTTTCCCTTCCTGCTTCTCCTCCCGCAGTGCTCCTCTCCTTTGAATATTATCTTCCTTTTATATTATATCTTTTACACCTCTTTGTCCTTATTTACAGTTATGGTTTCTCACATCAGAGAAACAATTCGATGTGTACTCATAATGTCTGATTTATTTCACTTAATAGTATGTTCTCAAGGAACATCCATTTACATACAAATGACTCTAGTTTATCCTTTTTATGGCAGTGTAGTACTCCATTGTGTAGAAAAACATCTTCTTTAGCCATTCATTGGTTGTTGGGCATTTAGGCTGTTTCCAAGACTTAGCTATTACAAATTGTGTTGCTATAGACATGGTTGTGCATACATGCCTGTGGTATGAGCATTCCAGTTCTTCTGGGAAGATCCCCAGTAGGGGGATGGCTGGATCAAATGGAGCCTCTAGTTCTAGTTTTGTGAGGAATCTCCATATTGATTTCCATAGTGGCTGGACCAGTCTACATTCCCACCAACAGTGGAGGAGGGTTCCTTTTTCCTCACAGCCCTGCCAGCATTTGTCACTGGTTGATTTTTTCATAAATGCGGTTCTTTCTGGAGTGAGATGGAATCTTAATATTGTTTTGATTTGCATCTCTCGAATGACTAGTGATGTTGAACACTTTTTCATATATATGTGTGTTTTCTCTTTTATCTCTTCCTGAAAAGAAAAGCAGTTCTTTTCTTAGATTACCTCCTTATGTGAGCTTTTAGCAACAATAACCAGTTCACATTAGTAATCTTGTCTTGAGCCCTTGTTGTCTACAACATGTTCTTTATATAATAAGTGTTATAGTTTAAACAGATTACAGATTTGCCAGCTATTTTCATTCTGGATAATGAGGGTTCTTTTTTTCCATCCTCTAATAATACTGGTGTCTTTTTCCTCCTAGCCCTGAAGCCAATGCTAGATATTTTGTTCACTGCACCACCACTCACCTTGTAGGTACCAGTTTTTTTTTTTAATCAGATTTTGTTGCAGTGCAAATTCAAAATAATAATAGGTAACAAAATCTATTCATACTGTATAACAGCTGGGTGGTTTGTTATGGCCTCATTCCAGGCAGCAGATCGACTGTGAGTCTGTTTTACGTATCTTGTCATTGGAAGATTTTGGTTGTAGGAACAACCCCGATCTAAGAGGATACATAGTTCTTAAGTCAGAGGGCCATATCAAGTGTCAAACCCAACCATACAATTGTGTTTAAAACTTGTGTCAGGACATGGCATATATGATGTCTCCACACATTTCATTGACCAAGCAAGTAACATGATCAAACCCAAAATAATGGAAGCAAGTATACTGCCAGGGCATATGGGGTTGTCTAGTATCAGGAAAAGAATTTGTAGTTAATAATTATATCTTCCATAAAAAGAAAAAAAATCATTCTTTTTACTTTGTATCAGTGGACTACTCATTTTTAAAAATATGAATGAGATGATCAATATTTAAATAACTAGTAACTATTTTGGAAAATTCTGTGTGGCTTACTGCTATGTTTGATAAACTTACAAGCCAAAGAAGTCCCCATACATAATGGATTCATTTAAAATGTGAGCTGATATATTATTGAAAAACAAGTGACTAGATTACTAGGAATATGAGGAATCAATATTCTTAAAATTTGTTTAACTCTGACTCAAACACATTATGATTTTACTTACTAAAGTAGTTTGAGATCCACTAAGAAACATTAGTTTATCAGCCATTTTACAATATTCCAAATCTTTGAGTATGTGCCAGTCTATAAATTTTGTTGAGCAAAAAGTTTGGTTTGGGGAATACATAATTTTATTTCAAGGAGCTTCTCAAAAATCAGATGACTAAAGTTTGATTGTAGCAGTTTATCAACAAATTTATTTTAGTGTTATAATGGCATGTGCTAAAACAACAAGCTAATAAGACATTATGATATAGCTCATTCTATCTCATTAACCCAGCATTTGCTACCATTCTTTCGTGGTGAGATCATTTAAAATCTACTCTAGCAATTTTCAAAATGCAGTACCTTATTTTCAACTATAATCAGCATGTTATACTATAGAGCTCTTGAATTTATTCCTCCTTGAATTTGTTCCTCCAAAAGGTACAAATACCTTTTGACCAACATTTCTCCAAACCCTAACTGACAGTTACTGTTAATCACCATTCTGTACTCTAGCCCCTGGTAACCAAAATTCTGTACTCTAGCTCTATGAGGGCGACACTTAGATTTCATATGTAAGTAAGATAATGCAGTATTTGTTCTTCTGTGTACGGCTTATTTCACTTCATATAATGTCTTCTACTTTCATCCATGTTGAGGCGGTGGAAAGATTTCCTTTTTTTTTCCTAAGACTAAATAGTATTCCATTGTGTCCATATACCATGTTTTCTTTATCCATTAATCCATTTATGCACAGTTGGGTTTATTCCATATTTTGACTGTTAATAATGCTGCAATGAACGTGGGAGCTCAGATGTCTCTTTGGCTTAGTGGTTTCGTTTCCTTTATGTGTATATGCAAATATTGAATTGCTGAATCATTTGCTGGTTCTATCATTAATTCTTTGAGAAACCTCCATATTGTTTTCCATAATTTGTACAAATTTATAGTCCCATTGACAATGTACAGGAATTTCCTTTTTCCTCACCAATAATTGTTATTGTTATGGATAAAGGCCATAAATGGATTTGAAGAAACAATATTGTTAAAATGTCCACACTACCTAATGTGATCCAGAAAGTTAATGGAATCTCTATTCCAATGACATTTTCCATCAAAATTGAATGAACAATCCTCACGTTCATACACTGAACAGAATCAGAACAAAGCTGGAGACATCTATCTGGTCTCAAAATCTACAAAGCTATCATAATCAAAACAACATGGTACTGGCACAAAAACAGAGACATGGAACAACTGAATTGAATAAAAAGTCCAGAAATAAATCCATATAGCAATAGTTGACTGATCTTTAACAAGTTTATAATGGGGAAAATAGTCTCTTTGGTATGTGATGTTGGGGAAACCAGATATATATGTGCAGAAGAATGACGCTGTATTTTTCTCTCACCCTATTTGCAAAAAAATTTGTTCCGATTTTAAATGTTTTCCCATTCTACAGGAATATTATTATATCAAAATTTGGAAACGAAATATGTTTTATATAGTGAAAATAGCTGTTATCTGCTGTGCTGTTTTCATTTATTAATTTATTGATTTTCAGATTTAAATTGAAATTCTATTGACATATTAAGAAAATCATTAAGGCAGTAGTTTAAAAGCTCAGTCTTTATGCCAAAAGAAAAAAAATAAGCAGATTATTTCATTTGCTTCCTATTACACTTCCACTTATTGTTTTTTTAAATGGCTATAGCTATTATTATTTTACCTTTAAAATTTGATGGTCAAAATAAGAGTTGATTCATGTCAATTTTTGTAGATTTGAAAATAGCATATGGCAGTTGTTTCTTTTTTTTATTTTTATGATTCAACATTTCATGTATTGATATATTCAATTGAAATGTTATCATTTGCTCTTAATTTGAAAGGTTAGAGTTAATTATGAGGAAGCAGTAATGATTGATAATTAGGGCTTGAAATCAAAATGTCAGTATACTTATTGTGAAGTTTCTGACTGGGCTGAGGATTTCATTAATATATCAGACAATCTTCAATCCTAACTATTTTGACCCAATTCAGTGATAATGCTGTCTTTAAGTTAAGCTTCATTTTTTCCTCTTTGTGGTCATATAACTAGCAGATATGAGTTAAATAAGTAATAGAAATCGTAATAATAGTTCATATTTATATCATTTTTGTATTTGGAAATATCATACTTGAATTACTTTATTCTCATCTGAGTCCGTTGACATACATTGTACTTAAATATGTGTCCACATACTACTTTTATACTCATGGTGAATGCAGTAACATTAGTGGATTATCATGAATAAGTTAGAGTACAAAATGAACCATTTTATATCTCAGTATTTTTATTTTATAGTTGAGAAAATGGACTACTATCAAGGAATAGAAGGCAATGCATGAGCAAATTTCCTTGACTCTAGTGGAGGATTTTATTCCAGGCTGATTTAGTTAGAAATGAGTAAAAGTTAGAGCTAGTATGGTATTTGAGTCCTGTGAATGTGAGATGAATTGACAGATACATGATAGATAATGGGAAGATCATATGTAAAAAAAGTTCTTTGTCGAGTTTTAAGTACAGTACTCTGTAC
The DNA here is from genome assembly GCA_004026905.1 of Hystrix cristata. Classification (NCBI taxonomy): domain Eukaryota; kingdom Metazoa; phylum Chordata; class Mammalia; order Rodentia; family Hystricidae; genus Hystrix; species Hystrix cristata. Next base: position 40,750 of record PVJO010009810.1, read on the forward strand.
TTATTAGCTATTATTATACTTCATTTATTTTAAAGATTAATTTAAGAATATATATTAGAAATAAATCAGAGCATTAGTCTTTCCTTGTCAGATAGGGCTACATTATTGGTTTTAGGAAATCAAGTTAAATTTATTGTTACAAACAATAATTTATTCATTCAGGAGGCTGAAGTGGGGAGATTGCTTGAATCCAGGAGTTGCAGACCAGCCTGGGTAACACGGTGAGACATTTTCTCAAAAGAAAAAATTAAAAATAATTGATTCGTAAGATTACATTTGTTTCTTTAGTTGCTTGTTTTCTCTTACTGCTGTTGACAGTAATTATGAACAACAAATATTTTAACACCAGTATCCTTCACTAAATCAATAATTTATGATTTATCAATGAATCAATGAGCAACAGTAGCAACATATTTACTTCAACATTCTTTCTTTCAATATAGCAGCTCTCAAACTTTTTGGTCTCACCACAGTTTCACATGCATGAACACTATGAACAGTCCCAGAGAGACATTCTTTAAAATGTGGTATACAGCTATAGTTACTTACTATTTTAGAAATTAAAATTGACAAAATGTTAATTCATTAAAAAATAAAATTCATAATGGTTATAATAACTGTATTTTTAAAAAATCACCTAGAAGAGGGTCTTTGTTTCACTTTTTTGCAAATGTCTTCAATATCTGCTCAACAGAAACCATCTGAATTTTTACATGTGTTTCTCGCATTTACTCTATTGTGATATGTTGGTTGGGTTGAGGTATATAAAAGAAATTTGGCCTCATACAAATACATTGTTGGAAAAAAGAGTAGTGTTTTAAAGTCCTTTCAGAGAGTTGTGGGTATTTTTCCTTGAAACGTAACAAGTGGTCATTTGTACAATGTATGATTTTGTAGCATCCTGAATTGGTCCTTTGGAAAATGTTGATTCATTGATATGCAGGTGTTCTAAATACTTTACAATATCAAAACATCTACCCAATCTAGTAAGAATAGATTTTAAGTATTGGAAAGCTGTTAAGGTCACAGCATGCAGTAGAACTTTAACTATGATGTTTTGCTTGAATTTCCTTTTTATTAATGCCAACAAATATAGTCAGTTGTTCTCCCTCGTGTGACAGGCAGACTCCATTTATTGTTGTAAAAATGTCTGAATAGTCGACACTTGTTCTTTCAAGTAATTTGATGCCACTGCTTTGTGTGAAGGTTCAAGCAGTTTTACCCACCACTGGTTTTACACTATCATTCAAATTTAAACACAGAGCAAAAGGCAAATGATATAATATTTTAATATCTTAGAATTATTACTGAAGAGGAGAATTCTAAGGAACTGCCATAGTGATTTGTGGCTGTAGTAACTTACATTCTTACTAGAATGTAGAAGGGTTCCTTTTTACCTGTCATCCGTGACAGCACTTACGTGTTTTGTATTCTGGATAGTCATTCTGACCTGGGTGAGACGAAATTTTAGTGTAGCTTTGCTTTGCATTTCCCTGATGGCTAAAAATATTAAACATTTTTTCACGTACCTATTGGCTACTTGTACTGCTTCTTTTGAGTAGTATCTGTTGGGTTCATTTGCTTATTTATTGAATGGGCTAATAATTTTCCTTCTGGTGCTCAATTTTGGAGTTCTTTATATAATGTAGATATCAATCCTCTGTCAGAAGAGCAGCTGGCAAAAATTTCTACCATCTATTTGGCTGTATTTTCACTGTTAGTAAAATCTTTTTAATTTAATGTAGTTCTGTTTGTTGACTCATTTGTTTCGTGGGCTGTTGGAATCCTGTTTAAGAAGTCTCGTGCCTATGACTTCAAGAGTTTCTCCTATGTCTTCTCCAGCACCGTCAAAGTTTCAGGTCTTGTATCTAGGTCTTTGATCCATTTTGGATTGATCTATTGTACAAGGTGGGAGACAGGTATCTAATTCAATATTCTGCCTATGAATATTCAGTATTCTCAGCACCAATTGTTAAGGAGGATGTCTTTTCTTCAATGTGATTGTGGCATCTTTTTCAAGAATAAGATGGCTGTAGTTGCATAGGTTTGCTTCTGGTCCTTTATTCAGTTCTACTGGTCTACATGTCTATTTTTGTGCCAATACCGTACTGTATTTGTTACCAGGGCTTGCAGTATACAGTGATTTGAAATCGGGTATTGTGATATCTCCATCTTTGTTCGTTTTGCTTAGAATTACTCAGGCTGTTCTTTATCTTTTGTGTTTCCACATGAGTTTTAGAATTTCTGTTTCATTCTGTGAAGAATGTCACTGAAATTTTGGTGGAGATCACATTGAGTCTGTGATTGTATTTAGTAATATGGCCATTTTAACAATATTAATTCTACTAAACCATGAACCTTGGAGGTCTTTCCATTTTCAACTGTCTTCTTAATTTTTTCTTCCTCACCATTCATAATCTTTCTCAGGTAGTTCATTATTGGCATATAAAAAAGCTATTAATTTTTAATGTTGATTTTTTCTATTGCTACTCTGCTGAATTTGTCAGCTCTAAACATCTTTTGGCAGAGTCAATAAGGCTTTCAAACTATAGGATCATATTTTCTACACGTAAGGATAATTTGACTTTTTTGTTTTATTTGTATCCATTTTCTTTCATTTTATTTGTATCCATTTTCTTTCTTTATACCTCTGGCTAAAATTTCAATTAACATATTGAATAACAGAGGTGAAAATGAGCATCCTTGTCTCCTTCTTGATTTTTAGAGAAAATACTTTCATATTTCCCCATTAATTATGCTGTTATACTATAATAAAGGCTATTTTAACAGATACGAAGGAACAGCTAGATAAAGAGGTACTTGGGAGAAATTCTGGAAGGGTTCTAGGCACAGGAACTTCTGTCCCCATGGAGCTGTGGTGTGCCACTCTTCCAGCATCTGGCTGTATCCACCAACCTAGAAGATCTCCAAACACCGTAGTTTAGAGATTTTTTCTTTTGTTTCTTTGATATATTCTGTATACTTTTCTATTTGCTTATAACATGAGAGTAAATCCGATTTCTGTTACTCAATTATGGCCAGATGTGCAAGTTATTTTGATTAATTTTTGTATTTGCAATTTAATTTTTTTATTAGCACAGACTTGTAGTACATAATGTTTACATTCCTTAAGGGGAATGTACATAATATAGCTTAATTCCATTTTTTTCATCCCTTTACCCTTCCCCCTGAACCCTCCATCCAGTTCTTGATCCCTTTGCCCTTTGAGAAAGATCTGTCTTCCTACTTTGTATTCACAATCCTTCATTTTGCTTTTTATGTATACTTTGATTCTCATAGAAGAGAAGCCATGTGATATTTAAGCTGTGTGTCTGATATGTTTCACTTAACATTGTGGTCTTAAGGTGTATCCATTTTCCTACAAATAGCTCAAGTTTATCTTTCTTTGCAGCAGTGTAGTATTTAGTTGTGTGTAAATACTGCATTTTATTTATCTGTTCTTCTGTTGATGGATAAATAGGCAGCTTCTAAGATTTTGCTATTATATGTTCAATATCGCTGGTCATTCAAGAGATGCAAGTTAAAATAACACTGAGATTCCATCTCACTCTATAAAGAATGGCTATTATTGGTAAAATAATCAATATCAAATGCTGGCAGGGTTGTGAGGGAAAAAGGAACCCTCCTCCACTTTTGGTGAAGTGTAAACTGGTCTAACCACTGTGGCAATCAGTATGGAGACTCTTCGAAAACCTCTACAACTAGCGGTCCCATTTGACCCAAGCTATTCCCCTTCTTGGTATTTTCCCATAAATTTAAAAGCATCATACCACAGGGATATATGCACCCCATGTTTACAGCAGTGCAGTTTGTAACAGCTAAATCCTGGAAACAGCCCAAATTCCCATGAGCTGATGAATGGATAAAGAAGGTTTTTTTTGTTGTTTTTTTGGGGGGTTTTTGTTTGTTTTTTTTTAATATGATGGACTACTAATCAGCCAGAAAGAAAGATAAACTTGAGACCTCCTAGGTAAATGGGTGTACCTCAAGAACATACTTCTAGTGAAATAAATCAGACACACATAAGTAAATATCACATTGTTTCTCTGATATGAAAAACCAAAAGTGTAAATAAGGACCAAAATGTGTAATAGATATCATGAAATACAAAGAAAACTTTCAAAGGGGAACGGGAACTGGGGAAAGGGGAGGGGGAGACAAGGGAAGGGAAAAGGAAGAGAAAAGAAAGAGAGAAAAGATGGAAAAATGTAAACAAAGCTGTCGTAAATGAGGAGAGGAGTCGTCAAGGGGGAAGAGAGAAAGGGAAAAAAGAAAACCAAAATATATCATGTACAGATATGAAATTCCTGTGATGACTGACCATTTGTGTATATCTAAAGTGTTCCAATAAAATATATATTAAAAAGATTTATCTATTATTAATTGTGCTGTTATAAACATGGGTATGCACATATAACTGTACTATGATGTCTAACTTTTTTGGAATATGCCTAGAAGGAGAATTAGTGGGTCAAATGGAATTTCTAGTTTTAGTTATTTGAGGAAATCTCCATACTTATTTCTAAAATTTTTGTACTAGTTTACATTGCAATTTAATTTTTTAAGTGGGCACTCTAAATAGATTAAGATATTTTTCTTAAATTTTGAGTTTTGTACAGACAGAAAAGTTCTAAGTAATACAGAATTGTAATATTTTCTATTATTTAGAATGTTAACTTTTTTTTTTACATGAAATAATATGGAAGACATACTAGGAAATAATTAAGTATATGTGTTAATCACTTGCCAAATATGACATGTATATTTAATGTCTTTTTACAAAATTTTATAGCCATAAATCCATTTAAATGTTTACTTTTGTAATGCTTTTGCTCACAAAGTATTTCTAGTTCCAGTACTTCTACAAAGTTTTGTTTACCAAGAACAATCAGCTCTGATCTTTCTAAAATGATTTCCCTCTGGATTTGATGGTAGCAATTTACCTTATTTAACCAACAAATAATATACTATATCACTATATCTTGGCAATGGACTGGGCTTATTTATGAAGAATGCAAAAACATGACAACTAATGATAGGAATATTCTGTAGCTATATTTAGCATTACATGCACACACATACAACTTTACATTGAATCTGTAACTTTTTATGCTTATATTTGAAACATTTTATTGAAGAACTGGAAGTAAATATACAGGTACATATATAAATATATATCATGAGCAAAAATCAGTAAATTTGATTCATCAAAGTACTTAATGTTTTTATGTTATGTTAAGTATTTCTACCTTCCTTTTTAATTTCTAAAGACTAAATTACTATGTAACTTAGTTTTATAAATGAAAATTTCTGTATGATGATGTATAATGCACTAATAAGAGATTTGCATATAAAGTAAAAAGCAAAAAAAAGGCAGAGGAAAATGAAGAGAACTAAGGATATTTGTATCTATATTATATCCTTACCTTTTGAAAGTCCAAATTCCCTGACAACTTTGATCAGATTAGACATTGCCTATTTGACTCTAGTACATTTTCAGCATGGTACTTACAGGATAAAATGCAGAGCTGCCACTAAAATAGTAATGAAAACTGCATGCTTTATTTATTGCTACATTTAAAATATATCCCTTCCTGCTCAATATATAAAATAAAAAAACTTCATTAAGGAGTGTTCTTATCTGCTTTTCATTTTCAATATCCAAGAGAATATTATATTCCTTTATAAGTGAAATATAAGTAACAAATTTCAGAAATTATTGAATTTTAGGAGTGCTTTTTGGAAAAATTTGATTTATGAAAGAAAACTCTTGGAATATGGTCATAGAATTTCAAGCATTTCTTCTGTGGTTGTAATTATTATGCAAATAGTATTGCTACTGCAAAAGACCTTTGTCATGAACTGCTTGGTAACAAAGAAATGTTATTGAACACTACTTTTAAAATAGATATTTCTATACAGTACTATACATAAGCCCTAAAGATAAATAGTCGGTAGTAAAAGACTAAAAAATTGGAACCAGCATTTTTGTTTCTACAGTGCCAGAATTAAAGATGTTTACCCAGATGCTTTAAATCAATTTATTTTTATATTTTCTCCTATGCCTACTCTTATAAATAAGAAAAAATGATTATACTCATTATACTTAGTTTTCTTCTTTAGCTGTCACTAAGATGGTGACATAATGTTTAAAGGTATGCTCTTTAACTGTCAGCATTTGTTACAGTTCAGTGGTGTGTGATAAAATGTGAGGGACATTGTCTTCTTGCAGTGCTAAATGTATTAATGCAGATATAATATGTCCCAATAACTTCTTACTCAAGGTCACCATAATGAGAGTCATCTGTATTTTTGAACAATTTATTAGTCACTCTTGTTTCCTCAACTTTATTAGCTAGTTTCTAAATTTCGAGGCAAACATATATTGAAGTTTAAAGACAACCGTGTCTTTTTTTAGCCCTTAATTATATTTTGAAAAAACAATTAATTTTTCAATTCATCTTTTAAAACAGCATTTAGTAATCAGTGTTTTTGTTGTTACCTCTGAAAATATAATTTGAGGCAGAACTCTAGATTTCACTGACCTATTTGAATTTTTCTATGACCTAGTAATACGAAAAATATTTGAAAATAATTATATTGACACCTATCATTCATGGTACTTAGTAATCATCTCTTATTCATGTAATGCTCTAAAGTTTACAGCTTGCTTTCACAGCAATGTTCATTTTCATATTTATTACAACACTTTGTGCCAGAAACTTTAGGAAATAGTATGCCCATTTAACAAATGAGAAAATTGAACTCAGTAATAATTATATCTTAACCTCACACAGCTTAACCTTAATTCTAAACTTTTACTCCATTCTGGTATATTTTATAATATTGCATTTTATTTTTTGACATTTACTGGGATTCTAAAGATTGTCTACAACTTATGTAGATATTATAACATGTTGTTACAGAATAACAAAGTTACAATTACTACAGTTAATTATTTACTGCTTCTGAATTAGTCTTACTAAATCACTGCTGTAGTGATGTCACTTCATTGTTTGTAAAACTGCATAGTTTAGGGGCTGGGGATTTAGCTCAGTGATTAGCGTGCTTGCCTTGCAAGCACAAGGGCCTGAGTTCGATCCCTGGCACCACAAAACAAAACAAAACAAAAAACTGCATAGTTTATTACTAACCATATTCCTCCATATATGCAAATAATCAACTTCCTTCATTAGTAATATTTAGTCAGATAAGAGAGATGCCATTTCTTACAGATTTTCATTGGTATAGTTGATCTCATTTTACTAAGTAGAGCATATGTTGAATTTAAATATTTGCAAGTGATAATTTGGTTTTATTGGAGTAATTGGAATTAATATATGCTGTTGGTTTAGTAGCACTGGACTTCCCAATTACAGACTACCTCTATATATTGTAAATGGTATTTAGTATTTTTTCATTGTATTTTTAAACTTTTTAAGGATGTGGTATTTAGCATTGAATTTTATACTGCCCAATGGTATTTTTAAACAGATTCTTCAAATCTTTTCAAGTATGTGTTACTAGCAAAGTTGTATACATCAATTAAATTCTAATCCTTACAGCTACCCTCCTATAATGAAGAATCTCAAAAAGGAAAGTGTCTAAATTCAGAAATTTGAACTCGGGTGTTCAAAACCCCTCAACATCAGTAAAATCAGAATGAAGAGGTAATTTGCAGAATACATCTGAATTTTGATGCTGAAAAATCCTTATATGTCAAATAGAAGTCATGAAACTACACACTTAAATACTTTTGGACAGAAATTTATTATAACCATATAATCACATACTGCAAAAGCCCAAATATGCCCAGTGGATTCTCAGTTATTTCTGAAATCTTGCATTCATTTTTTTCCAACCAGTTTAATTACAAAGCATGAACAATAACTGGATTTCTATTATTAATCAAGGACATATAAAGTAAAAAAATGCATGCTATATGAAGAATATATTACTGTCACTAAAGAATTTCCATTGATAGAAATTTTAACTTATTTTGCTATTGTGAAATCTTATTTCCTACAAAGATTAGGTTGAAGAAGAGTACCCATAGAAGAAAGCTACCTAACTTTGTTTTTTTTCCTTTCACTTGCAGAAAATATAAATTGAGCTTTTATTTTGAATTAAGGAATTGTCCAATAGTTTACAATCCCAGTAGACAAAATTGAAAGAAATTTGCTTCAAAGATTTGACTGTGTTAAAATGGAATAGTCACTGGGAATTATTTTAAAATTTCAGTTGTTTAGATAACATGAACTTATATATTAACCAAAAAATATATTTACATAAAATATGAATTAAATTGAAATGTCTATTTTAGTGTTAATAAAATGGTGTAACACTATTCATTTGACTTTTGGTTAATGAAAATACTGAATTTTTAAAAAGATATGTGATGTTAAAAGGGCTTTTTCTTCCGTCACATTTTTCTACACAATCATTTGTACTACTTTAGTGTCACTGCACCCTGCTGACATGATGTGGAGTGCATCAAGTCTGGCCAAGGCCTGGGCAGGATGTGTAGAGTAGAGGGCTTTGCTGGAGACCACAGTGTCATCTAGGGAAGGACGCTCTGCTCTGATCTGCCAGAAACTGCACCTGCAAGGTACTTTAGCTTCTGACTCAAGATACCATGTGCTACAATTGTAAGAGTGTTTAGAGTTTTTTTAAAGTGATAACTGATTAAATCTTTGTTTTATGAATCAGTGTTTTATAATAATCACCAAAATTATGTCAGAACTCACATTTCAAAATAGGAAAAATATTTTTCTGTATTCAGAAATTTTCATAAACACATTTTATTATACCTACTCAGCATAAGTGCCATTGTCCTGCCTGCTTTCTTTTTTGGTTCATTTTTTGGCACAGTGCTTGGATAAAGGAAAATGAGCAATATGAGATAGGAGAAAGCAAAGGATACAATTCCAGATTTTGGTACCATAGAGAAAGGGGTTAGTCTGATAGTCGAACATTTGGTTATCCTAAATAGAAATAGAGGGTGAAAGATCCGGGGTGGGTTATCTTTAACAGACATGTAAGAAGGGTAGATTTTTCTTCACAGATCTGTGGCTTGCTCTGTAAAGAAGGAGTTTGTACCTTGCTCTTGTGAGAAGTTAGAAATCTAATCAAGTGGACAAAAGATTACAAATAAAGTCACTTTTATTATGCTGGAGTCTATGCTAAGTGTTTTTTAAAATGAACTGTTACATTTTTTCTTTACAACCTATCATATGGATATAAGCTTGTAGAGGTTATGTAATTACCCCAAATGCCAAAATTGGAAAAGAGGAAATCAGAATGTAAACACAGAATGCAAATTACAGAAAGTGAGGTCTTGACTGGTACTTTCTGGTACAGTGTATATCCTTTCTAAACTTGTAGTAAAACCACATTTGAGTAGCAAATAGGGTAGATTCAATTTAAAAATGAAAGAAAATTTTTATGAAAATAATTTCGTATTATATAATTTATATGACTACTTCATTTTCTGCTACTATCTTTATTTCTGTAGAAATGATGAGCCAATGCCTCATCAAAACAGTTTCACATTTTGTTTCTTTGAGCACTCCCTGAATGTTTGAAGGTATTTATAATTTTATTTTCATAAGTAACTTCATTTTGTTTCTGATTAACCTTTGATAGAAGAGAATTAGTTTAATATGGTGGCTGAGATCTAGTTTGTCTGAGTTCAAATTTCGGTCATGATATTAAACTTCTTTGTGCCCATTCTCCTCATCGGTGATTTATGTGACATAATAGTACCTAAATCATAAAGTTGTATAAACAACAATTTGCCACCGGTAAAGGTCCTAGAACAGTGCTTATTTTGTCTAAACATACAGGAGACATGAACTAATTAGTACTTATTGTTAAAAATGATTGTACGTCAAAATTTTGGTAACTAAGGCTAATACTATTTTTAACAAAGTTAGACTAAACATCATCAATTTGAGTTATATACTTAGCCTTTAAAATAACAGATGAGATTATTTCATTGCAATATTCCAAATCATTACTATGAAAATGTTGAAAATTACTATGAAATAAAATTATAAATATAAATGTTTAGCCTGTTTTAAAATTTCAAATATGTAGATGATACATTATATAAATTTAGAATTTCAAAATATGAATTCTCTACAACCAACACAATTATTTTTCAGAGTATTTTTATACCTTGTACATCTTGATAAAATGAAATAGTGAAAGAACAGCTTAATAAAGTAGAACTGATTGGATTGGACATAAACACCTGTGGATATATTTTATTGTCTACGGCATTTAATTGTTAAATAAGCAGATTAATATAGTTAACATAAGGAGGGAAATAATAAGATGATTGTACAATAGTTTTATATCTTATGTGCAACTTTTAATTGTAGGTACTATTTGGAGGCTTATGAAATATACTCACTTAATTTGGAGTTAATTTTTTAATATCAGGTAATTTGTAATATTTCATATATCATTTGTTAGATATTCTCAAAATATAACATATAAAGTTAATCACAGGTAGACATATTGGCAAGTATAAATTGATACATTGGCTATTATATATCCTTTTAGGAGCATATGATTAAATAGGTTTAAAATACATCTTAATCAAGTTAAGTACATGCATGAAAGATTTATTTACTATCTTTCAAGTGTTTATATTCAATTATAAAGATTTATGTAATGAATAAGTATCCTATTTATAATAAACCTTTTAATTGATTCCAGAAAGCCAAATTTAAATAGCTAAATCGTATGTTACATTTCATTAAATCCAGTTTTCATCTAATAAGTGCAAGCATAAAGAATTTATTAAGTTTGTGAATATTCTGTGAAATATCTTTTATAACAGAAGATAATATTTTATCTAAAAACGTCATTGCTGATAATGTAGGAACTTTTGTTGATAGCATAGGTTAATTAGATCAACTTTCATTTAGATTTAAAAATCCTACATATTTTTTAAAAAGTTTCTTAGTAGCACTAAAGAGCTCAGTTGACAAACTACATAGTAATTACAAGGCCAAAAACTATGGGGAAAGGAAAATTGAAAATTAAGATCACTGTTTTCATTAGCTTTCCATCACTATAATGAAATCCTGAAGGCAATTTACCTAGAAAGATTCGTTTGGGCTCATAGTTCTGAAGTTTCCAGGTCAAAACCAAGTGGCCTCATGGTTTCGGGCCTCTGACATGGACCGCACTTTCTCAGGGGAGTGCACGGGAGCAGCCTCATGAGCTAGGAGGCAAAGAGAAAAAGCAAGAGCCCGGCACCCAGCATTACCTTTGAGAGCACACTGCCAGGGACCTGTGGACCTCCTTTAGAACCCCAGCTCTCACATGTTCCACCACTTCCCATTGTGCAACCCAGGGACCAAGCTTTTAACACATGGGCCTTTAGGGGCCTTTCATCCAAACCATAGCAACCACTGAAAAAGTTTACCCATGTTGGCATTTGTCCATATAGGCAAACTTGATATATACAGTAGTTTGTTGATATCAGAGTATAAGGAAGAATGAGTAAAGGCACAAGCCCTACTTTAGCACTGGGATTTTTCTTTCCTTTTCTCTCTCTCTTTTTTTTTTTTTTTTTTTTTTGGTGTTGGGGATCGAACTCAGGGCCTTGTGCTTGCAAGGCAAGCACTCTAACCGCTGAGCTAAATCCCCAGCCCTTAGCACTGGGATTTTGATAGAGAATGATCACCATATTAAGGTGCAATTTCAAGGGATGCACATTCAGAATAAAGATAAATTGGAAATCAATCTGCAGCACCACCATCATTTAGTAGCTACAAACTATCTTTATTTATTTTTAAAAAACATGAACCATAACAGAAGAGAAAGGAACTCCTCTGTGAAGAAACACAGCTTCATCCAGGCTTCAAAAAAGTCTCCCCAAATATTTTTTCACGGAAAATGAGAAGCACACAGTTAAAGATTTGGCATGCGTATAGGAAATAAAGTACCACCGTCAAGAACCAAAAGAAATGAGAGATGAGTAAAACAGACCTAAACATTTAAATTACTGGGATATTAGGATACATATTGCAAAATCAGTAAAATCCTGGAATTTATAATATTGTCCTATCATATTTTATGATGTTGCATTTGTTTTTCTTCAGTAGCCACACATGACATCATTAAAAAGAATTTTGCATGATTTGAGGTTGAATCAGATGAAAATGTAGTCTTTCTAAACTAAATATCAGTAATATAGATATTTAGTGTTTGTTCCAAGTTTTGCCTGTAATATTGATATCCTCACTATTTCTATTATTTACACAATTTCCTTCATTTCGCTATTTGCTCACAGTATTTTCCTATTTGTAGTAGTAAAATTTAGGGTGGGAAAATAATCACAGTGTACCCAAGGACTCCATTTTTGCCACAGACCGGTTTAATCAAGAAGAATCTAGGACCGATGCTAAGGAACATAGGAATGACCCTATGTGCTTATGTTTTCTACCTCAGTTAACAGCCTCTTCTCTGTTCAGAGGAAAGTTCAAAGCCCCCAGTAAAATCCCTTCAAGCAGCAACATTTGCCCCTCTCTATAGTATAAAGTTATCCTTCGCTGTGCACCGTGATTATAGCGATCATCACTCTTTCTTACTTCCTGAATTTGCTCTAACCTCCCTTAAAGAGCAAATGTTTTAATACTGAGTCCTACTATGTGGTATATCTCCATCTACCAGAGACCAAACTGAAATATCAAACTGAAATACCCAATATTATTAAAGCCTTCTTACTTAGGTTGTATATATACTATTTGTTATTTTCATAACACACACACCATCATCATACACATACATACACTAGTTTTGTTAAGAATATATTGATAATAAAGATAATTTAAAATGATCGCATATACAACCTGAAAATTGTGAGATGAGTCATTTGTTTTCTTTTCATATGTCACTTATTTTGGCAGGGAGGAAAGGAGTTAGGGATAATTATACTTTATAAATTGCTCAGGAGCCAAAGCAGCATAGGTTCATTTGAAACATCAGCTGTCCTGTAAATTATCATACTTAGAGTTAGTGGTACTTTGGCTCAAATAACTTATCTTTGATCTCTATATTGCTTAAGCATCTGTCCATGATTTAGCTTTTGTAATGTTTCAATATGTTCTAGTTGGTGTTTGGCATATTTGGTTCTGTCACAGTAAGGGGATAAAACCATAGATTTTTCTAAGTAGTCCTTGGATAATATTTAATAAGTTCCCTTAGACTGGTAGCAAATTAAGTTATTTCATGTTGTTGCTAATAAATCTGCTTTTCATCTTATCCATATTTAATACTAGCAATGAACTTGCAATTCAGTTTTTCAGAGCACACAAATTAAATTTGATCCAATTTGAAGCAAAAATATGTGAATTGTCACAGCAAAAGAAAATATTTTATTACACATATACTCATTTTATGATATTACTTTGATGTTACTTTGGAATTCCATATGAATATGACAGAACTTATCACCTGTCAGCTATGTCAGAGTCATTTTTCATATGGAAATCATAAATGAATATGCTACACTTTTAATTACCTATTCTCAAAGATCCTCAGTACATATATATTTGTACCTCCTGATATTGAACATGTTTCCTGCTGCTGAATAATCACCATAGTTCATGCTTTGACATAGAGATATAATTGAGTATTAGAAATATATAAAATGAGTATTAGAAATTATTTTTACTGAGGTAAAATTCACAAACTTAAAATTAACTATTTTAATGGTAACATTTCAAAGTCATTTAGTACTCTCCTAGTGATGTGCAACCACCACTTCTGTCTAGTTCCAAAAAAAAAAAAATTCATCTTTGCAAAATAAAACACTATATCAGTCACTCTCCACTACCTTCTCCCAACCTTCTTCCTAGGAATGATCAGTTGTCTATACAGACTTTCCATAAATATTTTATAAAAATAGAATCACAGAATTTGTGACCTTTTGTGATTGGTCTCTTTCACTTAACATAATATTACCAGGTTCATCTGTGTGGTAGACTGTATCAGTATTTCATTATTTAATATAACGTTATCAGATTCATCTGTGTGGTAGAATGTACCAGTATTTCACTGTGCGGGTATTTACCAAGGTTTATCAGTTCATCCACTGATGGACGTTTGGACTGTTTCCATTGTTTGCTATTTTGGACAGTGATGCACTGAATATAAGTGTATTTGTTTGAGTACTATTTTTCAATTCTTTTGAGTATATTCCTAGGAAAATGAGAATGGTGGTTAATATTGTTCTTTTCAAGAGCATATCGACTAGTTTTTCTTCTTTGGGTAAATATCTATTGAAGTCCTTAGCCCATTTCTTAGGTTGTCTTTTTGTTGTTGTATTGTGAGAGTTGTTTATATATTCAGGATACTAGATCCTTATCAGATATATATTTTGTAAATGTTTTCTCCCATTCTATAGGTTGTCTCTTTGCCTTTTTAAATGTATATTTTAATATGGACAATTTTTAATTTTCATGTGGTCCAATTTATATAATTTTGTTACTTGTTTTTAAAGAACTTTTTTATATTTTATAATTTTCATTTTTTATTAATACATATTTGCAGTACATAATGATTATATTCCTCATGGGGAGTTGGTACATGTATATAACACATAATCAATTATTTTTTTGCCCTCTTTGCCACCTCCACCACCTCCATCTCTTGGTCTCCTTCCCTTGTGCAAAAGATCTCGCTACTTCCTATTATGTAGCTCTTATTTCGCTCTTTATTTATTCTTTGGGTTTCTCATAGAAGAGAAATCATGTGATGTTTAAGCTGTGTGTCTGACTTATTTCACTTAACATTATGGTCTCAGGTGCATCCATTTTTCCTACAAATAACTTTATCCTTCTTTATGGCAGTGGAATATTCTATTATGCACAAATACCACATTTTCTTTGTCCATCTGTTAATGGACATATGGGGTGCTCCAAAATTCAGCTATTATGAATTGTGCTACTATATTCATGGGTATGCCTGTGTCATTGCAGTATGATATCTTTAACTCTTTTGGAAAGATACCTAGAAGTGAAATTGCTGGGTCAAGTAGAATTTCTAGGTTTAGTTTTTTGAGAACTCTCCATACTAATTTCCATAAAGATCGTACTAGTTTACATTCTCACCAGCAGTGTAGAAGGGTTCCTTTTTCTCCACTGCCTCACCAGCATTTATTGATTTCTTAAAAAATTTTGTCAACTATTCCTTGGAGAGAGAACTAATACCTGGAATATAAAAATACCTAGAAAATTAGACCCAATCAAAAAACATGCAACTAAAACTAAAATGAATAGACGCTTGTCAGAAGAAGAAGTGTAAATGGTCATTAAACTCATGAAAAAATGTTCAACATCTTTGGCTGTTAGAGAAATGCAATTAAAACAATACAGAGATTCATGTTACTCTGGAATTCTGTTTATTGATGTAAAATATTTATATATTTTGATTAAAACCAGAGTGTGAGAAGTAGCACATCGAAAGTGGCTAAGGATCAGATACAGCTTTCCAGAGAATGTGATATTTTGTGAATGTTAAAGAACAAGTGGTAGTTAGTTAAGGAAAGAAGAAGAAACATGACATTGCAAGACGGTTATGATTTGGGTTAAAAAATTTTCTGAGTTGCCTTTTAGTTTTCTCTATAAATCTGTGAATGTAACCCTACTTTATTTTTCAATGTTCTTTTTTTTTTTTTTTTTCTGTCACTTCAGTTTAGTGTAACTTCAAACCCAAACGTTCTGGGAGGTAATCAGGCTCTTGTGCCTGAGGAGGCAGCGGCAGGCCGAGCTGGAGAGGAAGGGGCATCAGTGTTCTTTTTATATGTCAATCCTGATAATGTGGTAAAATACACTGGTTAAAATGGATCACTCTGGATCTAGAATATCTAGGTGCAGAGAGCAGCGCAGTCATGTGAGCTTTGCAACCGATAGCACCTTAGCCTGTCTCAGTTTATTTGTAAAGAATGGATAATTGCAGAACTGTCTTACTGCTTTGTTGTGGAAATGTAATGAGCTGATCTGTGCGCTGAGCACAGAGTGCGTGTCTTGTTATTCTGCAGCCTGATCCCTCTGAATCACTGATTTAAAAACAGAAGGAGTCTGATTTGGCGAGACTGTCTTGGTCCAACTCAGCGGAACCTGATAAATGATCTGCTTGAGTAACTGGTCAGTGTCCTGGCATTGAACCCACCGGACTCGCTATCTTAGTGCATCAAGCCATGATAGTGTGAGTGAGCTATTCATCTGACTGATCAAATTGACTCTTAGAGTGAAAGTGATTTTAACAGTGTCACAAAGGAAATAGCTGTTAGGTTGGGTCCTCACTCCGTAATCCCTTGGTTATCTTACATCATAAAAGTGTAAGAATTTCTACCTGTCTTTCGCTTTTCTTATAATCAGATTGGGAGGATTTATATGAACAACTAAAGTTTGATCTTCCCTAAAGACATTCTGCTGATTAAAATCTACGTATATTTTAATAAAATTATATCCCTTACTATGTGGAATCTCCTCCTTGTAGACCTAATTATTGTGTGAGATAATGCAGAAAGACCTCCTTAGAAACATGGTACTTTGGTAGTGGTGCATTTTTGTCCCTTAAGAACAATTTTTGTCTTCTCTCATTAACATAAGCATCATATACTATCTAGTCATTTAATGAAAATATAGTTGACCTAGGTCACATGTTAATTTGTCATTCCATACACATATCGTTTGTGTTATTTGGAGTACAGGCTGAGAGCTGTAGTGGAGGCTCCAAACTCAGCATGAAAGAAATGTATTTGGCTGTACTATCCCTGGGCTGGTAAGTGGTTCATAGTAGACAGTTTTGTTCCAGAAGTTAAGCCGGGGACTGAGGCCCATCCTCTCTCATTCCCTGCCATCTACGATGGTGTAATCTTCATTTACAGGGCTGAAGGACACTCTAAAGGACCACATCTATAGTCCAGCGTATGACCAAGGGTAAATGAAAACCTGGAACTTTTGAAATTCGTATTTGAAGAATATGTATCAGTATTTGCACTCATCATTCTGTTCATATTCCACTGACCAAAATTCAAATATTAGCTGAAAAGGATTCCAGGAAATATAGGTTTTACTTATGCATCCCTATACTTGTCTAAAATTTGAAATATTCTGTCAAAAGTGAAGAAGAAAGGAATTAATTATGGACAACAATAATGTAATTATGTATATTTACAGAGGTAAGGATTATAGGAACTAGGTAGAGGCAAGGAAATCATAGGTACACATAGTGTTCTTTTCATCTGTGTTTTATAGTTGTCATCACTGAAATCTCTTAGCACTTTTGTTAAATTTATTCGTATGTATTTTATTATTTTGTAGTTATTATAAATCTGATTGCTTTCTTTTATTTCTGCTTCAGACAATTCACTATCAGTGTGTAAAAGTCTACTATTTTTTGTGTGTTGGTTTTGTATTTTACAACACTGCTAAATTCATTTATTGTACTTGTTTTGGTGGATTCTTTGGGGATGTTTTATGTGTAAGATGATGTCATCTGCAAACAATGACAAACTGACTTCCTCTTTTCCAATTTTTGTGCCCTTTAATTATTTTTCTTGCCTGATTGCTCTGGCTAGGACTTCCAGCACAATGTTGAATAAAAGTGGTAAAGCTGAGCGTCCTTGTCCTGTTCCAGGTCTGAGACAGAAAGAAAGCTTTCAGCTTTCCCCTACTCATTATGTTAGTTGTTGGCTTATCATAGATCTTGATTATTATATTGAGATGTCACAGTGTGCATATATGGCAGTTTAGAGGATGGATGATTACTCAGACAGGAGAATTATTTCAGTCACCAAGGGGCCTGAAGGGGCTATCTCAACAGAGAGTACCCAGCATTAGGGAGACTCCCTGGAGAAGCCCTGAAGTCTAGAACTGTCCAGCTTTTATTTAGAATATTAGTGTAAGTGAAAAAAGCAGAAGAAAAACAGTTTGGGCGAGAAGCTTTCTCAATGCTGGGCAGTTCTTCTTGAGGGTTGGGGAAGAACATGCTTCACTAATCCAAACTTTTGTTTAACCATTCACTCCTCATAGAACTTGTGTGCTTTTGCCCCACAGTTTAACCATTCACTCTTTGGTCAAGTTGCCCACATTGAGATATGTTCTTTCTATACCTCCTTTTTCGGTGTTTTGATCATGTTGAAGGATGTTGAATTATATAAAATCCTTTTTTTAACATCTGTTGAGATGATCTAATGGTTTTTCCCCCTTGGTTAATATGATGTATCACAATTATTGATTTGAATGAGCCAAACTATCTTTTTATCCTTGAGATGAATCCCTTTTGATAATCTTGTAAATATAGTATTGAATTCACCTTACTAATAATGTGGTCATGACAATATTTTGATAATCTTTTAAATATGCTATTGAATTCACCTAATAATTTGTTGAGGACTTTGGCATCTATATTCATCAAGGATATTGAATGGTAGTTTTCCTTTTGTTGTGTCTTTATCTGGTTTTGGTATCGGAATAATACTGACCTTGTAGAACAAATTTGGAAGCATGCTCTCCTATTCAATCTTTTGGACTAATATAAGAAAAACTGGTGATAGTTATTTCTGAAATGTTTTGTGAAACTCAGCATTGAAGTCATCTGATTCTGAACTTTTCTTTGATCATGGACTTTTTATTGATTCAATCCCGTTACTCATTATTTGTTTGCTCAGATTTTATATATCTTCATGATTCAACCTTAAGATGTGTGTGTCCAAGAATTGGTCCATTTATCCTAGATTATCAAATTTGTTGGTATATAGTTGTTCATAATTCTAGCAATCATTTTATATTTCTGTGGTGTCAGTTGTGATATCTCCCTTTTTATCTTTGATTTCATTTATTTGAGTCTTCTGTCTCTTTTGCATTTTTAGTTTTTTAAAAAAATTTGTCTGTCTTTCAAAAAATCATCTGTGTATTTCATTGTTGTTGCTTTTTTTTTGTATTTTGTGTCTCTTTCGTTTCTGCACTGGTCTTAATTTCTTGCCTTCTACTAATTTAGGGTTTGGTTTATTTCTTTTTAAACTTTCTGCTTCTTGGATGTAGGTGCTCATTGCTGTAAACTTTCCTAATTTTACTGTATTCCATAGGTTTTGGTTTGCTTTGTTTCTATTTTCATTCTTTTTAACAAATGTTTTAAATTCATCCTTGATTTCATACTTTATCCATTGATTGTTTGAAAGGAAGTTGTTTAATTTTTCTATATTTATGTAGTTCTCAAATATTTTCTTGTTATTTATTTTTCATTTTATTGCATTGTGCTTGATATTATTTGGATTTTAAAAAACATGCTGGCTTGTTTTGTGACCTGTCATATAACTCATTTTGGAGAATGCCTTGTGTGCTCTTGAGAGATTGTGTGTTATGCACTTGTTGGGTAGAATGTTCTGTAGATGGATGTTAGGTCCATTTAGTCTAGGGTACAATTGTACTGTTTTTCATTGATATGCAAAGATGATCTGTGTATTGATGAAAGTGCGGTGTGAAATGCCTCAACTATTCTTATATCAAAGTCTGTTTCTCCCTTTAAATTTATTAATATTCGCTTTATATATTTTGGTCCTCTAACAGGTTAATATATATTTTGTATCGTTATTTCCTTTTGGTTAGCTAGCTAATTATTATAGAATGACTTTCCTTGTCTCTTTTACTGCTACTGATTTAAAGTCTATTTTGTCAGATGTTAGTGAAGCTGTTCCTAATTTCTTTTGGATTCCATTTTCCCAAATTTTTATTTTTTTATTATTAGCACATGTTTGTAATACATAATGTATACAGTCCTTATGGGAAGTTGGTATGTATAGATAATACATATTAATTAGTTTTTTTCATCCACTTTTCCTTCCTTCCCTCCCTGCATAGATCATCTTATTTCACCCATTCACTTTCAGTGTTTACTTAGCAGTTAAGTGAGTTTCTTGTAAGCAACATATAGTTGATCACTTTGTTAATCCATTAGTTCATTTACATTTGTTGTAATTATTGATAGGTAGAATGTTTTTACAGATTTTTAAAAACTTGTTTTCTAATTTTAAATTCTTTTCTTTCTCCCTCTCTTACAGTATGTATTCACAATTAAATTATTTACTCTAGTATTATAACAAAAATATTTTTATTATAATAAGATATTTTTGAATGGTAGCAACATAATCTGATCACAAAGAAAAGAAAAATATACTAATAAAAACTCTACATTTGCAATTCGTTCCTGCAACACTTCTTCAGTCCTGTCCTGCTTTCTTTTCATTTTTGTCCTCTGATGGTGTATTTGCAATTAGTCCATCTTCAAATTCGCTAATTATTTCTTGTGTTTGATCTATTTTTGCTATTGATGTCTTCTGTCATATTTTAAATTTTGCTTAGTGTATTTTTAAGCTCCAAGATTCCTGTTTGATTATTCTTAGATGATTTTATCTCTTGGTTAAGATTTTTTCTTAGAGTATTGAATCATTTTTCTGTGTTCTCATGAAGCTCAGTGAGAGTTCTTAAAACAACTATTTAAATTCTCCATCCAGGAGTCCACCAACACTCAGTACTGTATAGTTGGTTTGGACTGCCTTACTTTGACTTTAAGGTGGTGGACTGGCCTTACTTTGACTTTGACTTTAAGGTGACTTTAAGGTTGGCTCTTTTCTTCTGGTGGTGGGCGTGAGAGAAGCAGGTGTGGCTGGGGAACTGAACCAAGGTCTTCATGCTACCACTGAGCTCATATCCAGTCTTCCTTGAAATTTCTTATGCTAAAATGTGATGTTATCCATGAATTGAAGGATTAGATATGTATTCCAGTCTTCATGATCTGATTTTGCCTATTTTTTTCCAGAAATTATAAGCAGGCTTCTTATTTTCTGTGACTCTAGAGCAATCTGTACTATTTTACACTAGATGACACCCCAAATCCAAATTTGCTGCAATTCAGCTAGTAGTGTTTTGGCTTTTTCAGCACTTGAGGGCAATCTAAACCCAAATTTTTCTCAAATCTGCACTTTGTGTGTTGTTCAGCATGAAATGGAGGAGTACCTAAAAAGTTTAGACCAGCATAGGTCTGGAGAAAGACCAGGGTCCACACTACTATGGACTGATTAATGCAGAGGTTCACTCAAGATTCAAGACTGCTGCAACAATCTGCAGGTGATACTGACTAAATAAAACTTCTGTGGACTGCTATCGTGAGACTCTGCCTGGTGTTGGGGCTGTTCAAATGGTTCTGTCCATGAGCACTGGCCTGAGTTGGGAGCCATAAGGATCTACCCAGTGTTCGGTTTTACTGATCTAGCACTGAATTAACTCCAAAACATAGTCTTGTGCTTACTACTTTGTCCTACCTGCAGTAGTCTTGTTCCACCCCATGCTGCTCATGGTTGGGATAGTGTTGGTGAAGGCAGTCCCAACAAAGCTTGGTTGCTCTTGAGTCTCACTTGGTTTTTCTGTGGAGAGACAATTGGTGGAGGTTCTTACTCAGATGTGTTAGCTCTGTCTATGCTAATGTAACTATTTTTGCCACTGTAAATTTGTAGGTTTAGTTGTTTTGAAACTCATTTTGGATTGGTTTTTAAATTATAAGTTTGAATTTGATCTAGAAATCTAGAAACAAGTTTTTTCTCTTCTATATGAATTACAGTTATTTCAAAGTCATGAACTGAAATACTTTGATAGCAAACTATATAGATACAGTTTGTGAATCACGAATATTACAGAATGTGTCAAGCAATAGTGATACATATGTTTGGATATTGGTAGTTTAGTTTCTGGTGAAACATAGCACATTTTATGACTGATAAAATTTAATACTGGAACAATGATTTTAATTGACTGCCAGACAGTAAGCAAATAAGATATCAACAATCCATATAATCTAGTAGTCCATTAAGCCTACTGGAGTTATATCCTACATAAGCCGAAGGATTTGAGTAAAACCTTATTTTGGATAATCACCGTCCTTTACTATTTGGATGAAATATAGTGAATGTTTGGTCTGAAATATTTTGGACTATTTTTTGTTTATTAACATTGACTCCTAAGCCATCCTATGTCACTGTGACATACACATTTTAAAAGTTATGCATACTGAAAGCAGCAACTAACATGAAATATTTCTCCTTCTGAACATTTTTATTTATCTAATAAGTGCTTTACTCATGGATTATCTCTAGATATAGTAAAAATAGAGATCTTGGAGTGCTTTGGCAAAAATTATTCCTTAGAAAGTGAGCTATTTCATATTTCTTTGGTGGACAGGTACTATTTGGTAGTACCTATGAGTAAATATTTTTTATTATACAAATAAATTTATCTTTATTCCATTTTTGTTGTTTTTATCAAATCTATTGTCTGAACAATGATAAGGAAAAGGAATTGTCTTAAATCTGACAATTTTTGGCATTCCATATCCACTTAGAAGGAAACAGAGATTATTTAACATATTAATTATGAATTATTAATGTTACTGAGGTCTTGAAACTAATATCTATGAGAAAAATTTGACAAACTAATATTATATAATAAAACATCTAAAATCAATTTTTAGTATATACACAATACCATGGTTATTATATACTTCTATTGTCTTTGCCAAATTATCCGTACCATTTTGTAAGTTACTATAATGAAAGAGATTCTGCACCTCATGCCATACAATAGCAATTCATTAGTCTGCAATAGAATTTGAATTCAATCAACCATATCAAACAGAGATTTATTTCCAAGATGTTTTAAGCAATAGTGATACATATAGTTGAATATTGTTAGTTTAGATTCTGGTAAAACATAGCCTATTTATGACTGATAAAATTAAATACTGCAACAGTGACTTTAATTGAACACCAGGCAGTAAGCAAATAAGATGTAATTTACTAGTCCATTAAGCATAATGGAGTTAAATCCTACATAAGATGAAGGATTTGAGTAAAGCTGTATTTTTGATAATCATCATCCTTTACTATTTTAATAAAATTTTGGAAGATGCTGAGCCCAAAATATTTTAAATTATTCCTTTTTTTTTACTCTTTAAAAGTAACTGTTACACTCATGATTTTATAAAAATAGATGTATTTCATCATTTCTAAAGAAATTATAAATTGAAAAGTAAGAACAAAATATTTATTATTTAGTAAAGCATCTTTTTATGACCTGAGATTATGCAAGACTTTCTTGAACAAGACACATGAATCACTACATTAGAAAAGAAAATTTGCAATATACAAATCTAGTCAATTACATATTCAGAATATATAAAGAACTTTTTGCAAATAAATTAAAAAAGATAGACAATTCACTAGATAAAAACGGTAAGAAATTGAACAGATACTTCACAATAGATGATATCCAAATACCCAATAAGCATTCATTGAAGTTTCTCTACTTCATTGGTCATTAAAGAAATCCAAAATACAACTATAACAAGATACCAATAAACATCTGCCAAATTGATTAAATAAAAAGGGTAAATAATACTAAGTGTTAACAAGGATGTATAGCAGTGAAAACTCTTACTCATAAGTTTAAAGAGTACAAATTGGTACAACTCCAGAAGTATCTATTAAATCTGAAAATATTCATACCCTATTACTGAGAAATTGCATTTCTAGATATATTCCCAGTAGGAATGCAAAATTATGTTTACCAAAAGACATACACAAGGATGCTCCTAATAGATTTATTAGTAATAGCCATAACCTGGTGTGAAGGATCTCATCCACACACATGAGGCAGAAATATATAAAAATAAATGCTGATGATTGTGTTTAAAGTTTAAAAAAAAAAGAACTAATCAACATGTGATGCCAAGTTAGTGAGCACCTGCGTAAGCAATGGTATTCACTGAGTGTCATATTAGGAGGAGTTTAGGGGATAGCTAACAAAGACATTCTTATTTTGTATCCTGGTTATGCAGATGTATTTAAGTTGTAAATTAATTGAGCTATATGCTTATGCTTTATAGTCTCTTCTGTATTTTCTGCTTCTGTAAAAAGTTTTAAGATGTACTATTTATATGGGAGGCAACCAGTGAAACAGACTCAGTCAGAACAAGGCCATCAATATGGTAGCCTCTTTGTCTCAGGCCTGACACTTTCTCTCCCACACTCAGAGGCAGCTGGAGATACTAGTGGGGAATCCCATCACATCCCTACCTCAAGAAGTTTGGGGCCAAACCTGAGAAACTGCTTTCTTTCCTCTCTAGCAACATCAGCAACTACCAGAGGGAGCCACAGAGGTGCCTTACAGACCATTATGAGACAGTAAATGCTTTGAAAATTAAATATAGTTGAAACCACATCCCACAAATGTGTGCTGAGACCTGTTATGCTAAACTTGAACACGGTGAATGCTTGCTAAAAGACTTGAATTCTTTATATATTCTAGATATTAGTCCTTGATGTGGGGTGTAGCTTGCAAATTTTTCTTCCCATTCTGTAGGCTGTCTTTTCTCTTCTTTGGTGGTTCTTTTTGCTGTGCAGAAGATTTTAATTTGTTATACCCCCATTTGCCTCATGGTTTCTCTTATATGAGAAGAACAAAGTATAAATAAATAAAGAGCAAAACAAAATATAGATAATTAGAAACAGAGAAGTAGATCTTTTGCAAATGGGAAGGGAACCAAGATATGGGAGGTAGAGGAAAGGTACATAACAAGAATTAAGATGTGTCATGTACATGTACCAACTCCCACAGTGAATGCAATTATTCTGTATCATAAACATACACTAACAAAAATACAAACAAAACAAACAAACAAAAAACTCAAAAAGAAATGAAAGACTTAAAGCCCCAGAGTCTCTCAGTATAATAGACAAAATATCCAAGGTGTAATAACAATTTCCCCTTCATATTAAGAATGAAGAAAATTACAACTTATATGAGAAGAAACAGTCAACTAATGCAAACAAAAGGGAATTAGATACTGGAATTATTAGAAACAGAATTTATTTATTTATTAAGGAAAGGAAGGGAGGGTTGGGAAAGGGAGGAACCAAGATACATCATGTACAAGTACAAAATAACCATGATAAATGTGATAATTGTGTATACAATGTACCAATACATGTTCTTTGTAAAAAAGGAAAAAAAAGAATTTATTTATTTATTTATATTTAAAATTCATAGCGCCATTTACTGCTAGTGTATATTTTAAATACTATAGGACAGAACTTAGAAAAGTTCATCATTAAGACAAAATATAACATAGGAAATGCGAATGGTAACAGGCAAAGATTTTTAAATATTATTTTATAATAAATTACAAATTCTCTTGAAAAGTAGGAAATCTCAGCAGAGAAATAGAAGTTATTAAATTTGGGATACAAAACTCAATTGCATTTTTATACATAAGAAAGAATAATCTGTAAATGAAATTTGGGAAATAATTCTATTGCCAATAGCATCAAAAAAAGAAAACTCGGAACAAATGAAGCATAAGACTTGTACACTGGTAACTATGAAACATACTTGGAAAAAAATTAAAGACGATCTAAATAATTTGAAAGACATATTATGTTCATGAATTAAACAATTCCATATTTTTAAGATGGCGATTGTCCCTAGTTGAGCTATAGATTCTATACAAGCTTGTCAAAATCCCAGCTCCTTTCCTTATAAATATTTAAACAGTTGTTCTAAGATTCCAAAGGAAATTTGAGAGACCTAGGATTGCAAAACCACTTTCAAAAGAGAATAAAACTGGACGATTCACACTTTCTAATTTCAAAATTTATTACAAAGCTTTAGCATTCAAAACAATGTGATACTGACAGAAAGATAGAAGTATAGATCAACGGAATAATATTGAGAGTCCAAACATAAACCACAGTATCTATGGTCAACTGATTTTTTTAGTGAGATTACCAAGAAAATTCAGTTGACGGAAACAATAGTCTTTTAAATATACCATCAGGGGGAACTCTGGATATCCACATGCAAAAGAATGAGTTCCTATCTCCCATAAACCTAAATGTAAGAGCTAAAAGTATAAAAATCCTTAGAATAAAACATCAAAATTAGTATTCATGAATCTGGATCAGGTTTCATAGTTATGACACCAAAATTGAAAATTTTATGATTCCCTACTCAAGCAATCAATTAAACTATAAGGTAAACTAGTATTCTTTTTTAAAATTTTATTTTAGTGGTACATTTTACATATACATAATGATAACATTCATCATAGGGAATTTGTACCTGTACATGATATATCTTGCTGCTTCTTTTTTTCTCCCCATTCCCCTGCCCTCCTTTCTTCTACTCTTCCCCTCCTTACTTACAAAAGCTATGTTTCCATTTTTTTCTCCTTCTATTCTCTGTTTTTTCTCATCTCTCCTTTCCTTTCCCCCCTCCCTTTTTCCCCTTCCCATTTGAACAATTTCTTCTCATTTCTCACTATAATACATTTTAGTCCTTATTTACACTTTCAGTTTCTCACACCAGAGAAGCAGTGTGGTATTTAAACATGCGTGTCCAATTTATTTCACTTAAGAGTATGGTCTCAAGGAGCATCCATTTACCTAGAAATGTCTCAAGCTTATCGTTCTTTATGGCAGAGTAGTTCCATTGTATAAAAAAAAATCTTCTTTAAACTAGTATTCTTATGAAACACTATCAACAATCTGGTTATTGCTATACATTGTTTGAATTTTGAAGTTTTACTGTCATTATATTCTAACCTTTTAAAGTATGGAGGAAGAAGGGAAAGAAGAGAAAAGAGATTTAAAAAAGAAATTAAAAATAGAAATAGATAGGCTATCCTTCTTCCAGTGAGGGTGTTTGGCTTCTTTGTCAAAGATGAGGTATTTGAGTGTGCCTGGGGTTGTTTCTGTATCCTCCAATCTATTCCATTGATCCTCAGGTCTGTCTTTTTGCCAGTACCATGCTGTCTTTAATACTGTAGCTCTATAGTATAGTTTTATGTCTGGGACTGTGATGCCCCCTGCTTT
>PVJO010009811.1:0-67527 GCA_004026905.1 Hystrix cristata
AAAACACCAAACACAAAAGATGCAAGTTTATTGATTTATACCTTTTTCTTTGAAATTATTAAGCTATAAGTCCAAATGAGCATCCTTTTATTTTATGTCAACATATTAGGATCGCTTTAGTCTATCACTGTATTATAAAGAGACGAATGTGTTTTTCTACAATTTTGTGTGTTTGTTTTTGATATATTATTTGCTATGATAATTAAATTACACAAAGTATCTGATTTTTAGACACTAAAATATATTTCATAGATAAATATATGTAAAATTACTTTAAAATGCATCTTATCATTTAGGTTTGGATTAGAATTACCATACAACACAAAATATTGTACCCTGACAAATCAGGAAAAATTACCAGGCGAGGACAATTTCAGATGGTTTAGAAGCATCGGTTATGGATTTAAATAATTCTACTCATTGCCTAAAAAGGCATGTAATGTAAACTAGCATATCATAGTGAATAGAATAAACTGATTCTGGGTATTGTGTCCGTGTTACTTTTTAGAATTGGCCAGCGTTGCTTCCTTTAGCCTGCTTAGTCCTGCTACCTTCTCTCTTGAGTGTAGCTCAGTCTTCAGATCCTGCTTTGGCACACAGCTGGCTTGCTTACTGCAGCAGAAGCAATGAGCCAGGCCCCCAAACAACGAAAGGCTTCCGTTAGTTTGAATTTTGGTGAAGGCTGTGGGAGTTCCAGCAGAAAAATAAGAATATGAAAACACTAATGTAAATGCTAGAGTTTAGCAGTCAGCGTATTGGAAATGTATAAATGGCATATGCCTACTGATTAGAAATGAAAATGTGCTTGTTTTATCTTTTGGCACTCAAGTGCACAGCCACTAATGCTGTGTAAATGTTTCAATCTGTGTTGTGAGCATGTTCAAGAGTATGCCTTGCAGAGTGTTGACTGTAACATTTTGTGTGTTAGCTCCATCAGATGACTGCCCACCAGGTTAGTGAGGTCAACCGCACAGCCACGAAGCGGAGCCCCTTCTACAAATGGATAGTGAGACAGCCACAGGAGTATATAACACTGATGATTAAAAAAAAAATGCTCCTACCAGATACATTAGATAGCCCGCCTCAGGATTTTAATTCTTATGTCATCACTAATGAAGAGTTTTTAAAACAAGGTAGAAGTATCGTGCTAGTACTACTGTATCTGATTCAGTTTATTTTTCTTTAAGTCTCCAATTTGGCATTTAATGCAGTGATTGTATCTTTCTAAAAATCATTCCCTCTGGTTCCCAATTTCACAGAAATGCCAAGTGAACCTGTCCATTTGTAAATACTCATTACTTTGGGTCCATTAAGAAAAC
Source organism: Hystrix cristata (assembly GCA_004026905.1). Taxonomy (NCBI): domain Eukaryota; kingdom Metazoa; phylum Chordata; class Mammalia; order Rodentia; family Hystricidae; genus Hystrix; species Hystrix cristata. The sequence goes on from PVJO010009811.1 coordinate 1,320, forward strand.
AACAATAAATAACAAGAAATAAGCAAAAGCATTGAATGACAGATACTATTAGATGCAGCATTCTCCAAATAAAATAAAATACATGATTTTGTAATCTAGATAAAACATGTTCATTTTGGATTCACCATGTTGTAAACAGAATGATGAGATAACAGTAATGTGATAGAAGAATGAAAATAACTTACTAGTATGGGGTTCGAAAGAGATTAGACTGATGTATTGTTTTAAATCATGTTCCATTTTGAAAAACGCCGAGTAGGGAGTTAGTCAGGGAGAAGAGTAACTCAAATACAGATATCCTCGTGCTATCTATGTACCTGTAAGAAAGATGAAATAATTTTTCTTTAGTATGAACGTGACAGATTCCACATGCCACGGATATAAATTGATGCTTTGAGAGTTAATCATCACCTTTATTAATTAGTTAATAATATTTGAGGTAAAGAAGATTAGCAGTGGTGGTTGTATTTCCAGTGGCCTTACTAATTAATACTCTTCGCTCTGCCAAAATTGAAAATAAACGAAAGTATCAACTTCAGATTTATGAGAAACAAAAAGCTGTCATTTACCGTCGAGCTAAATAGAGCTGGCCCTGATGGACACAGGACCGAGGGCTGAGACCCACGCTGGCCAGTGTGAGCACTTCCTGGGATGGCTTTCGGGGGAGATGTGTGAGGGTGAGCAGGGTGGTACGTGAGAGCGACTCACACCGCCCTGGATGACGCCACCACATTGCCATCATCACAGGCTTGTATTTCCATGTTCTCCTGGTCAGATTACTAGTTTTTAAAGGAATATTTAATTGTCTAAGTTATTTTGCTTCATTTTCTGAAATGACATTTGAGTTGGCACATTCAAAATTATATGAGACTTCTCAGGGTTTCTCAGAAAAACTGTATTTTTACTTAATAAAAACTTGGTACATGTATGAAAATGCACGTGGCGATATTAACGGAGCCTTTCACGTGTGACACCGTGTCATAGCTTGACGCTGCCTGGCCCTGTGAGTGGCCGACACAGTTGCTGTCCCTTTTCCAGCTCATGTAATCTGTGATCGTGTGCGCGTGTTTATTTGCATTCGTGTGTTTTTAATCCCTCTCGGTGGACAAGGATCACGATTTTCATACTATTTCCCCTATTGACTCTCTAACCTATTATTGTTTCCCATATTACAACTCTCCAAAATAACCTAAATTATTGTCTAAATTATTGGGACAGGTTACCTTTAATTCATAGGCCATATTGCTGCCATATTTATCATCCTCATAATGATATTTTTATCCAAATATTTCCTAATTCAGAATCTCAGTTACCGCCTAACTCTCTAGAACAAAATGTCCACACTCTTTTATCAGACATTCATGTTTTATGTCTAGCTCCAAGCGCTTTTCTAGTTGTGTTTCTCAATCCTCATCAATGTGAACCTATCAGAGTATATTTATTGCCAAATTTCCTTTTATCGGCAATTGCATTCTGCCTGTTTGATGTAAAACTTTCGCCTGCATACTTTTGCAGGTCACAGTACATCCAGATTGTAAAACTGTTCCTCCGTGCGCCCTTCACTGGCGTGCAGCGACCTTTCTCTGGAGGCAAACAACACACGCTGCCACTTGAAATCCTCAGAGCACCACGCAACTATGTCCTGTACGTGCAAATTAGATCAGGACTCTCTAGGACTCTGTCTTGGACTCTTCCATGCTTGGGACATTCAAGGCTGTTGACTCCAATTTACACACCACTTTTAATTTGTTTCCCACGTGACTTGACTAGCCTCTTCTAATTTACACCCTTTCCATTACTCTGCATTGGTTTAATAACTCTGCAGGGCTTTGGGCTGATTCTGCTGATCTTACTGTAATTTGTCCCTAGATTTTTCCAGCCCCACACATCTTTGGTATTTGGTGTTTATAGAATAAGAAGATCCCATAATACCCCCCTCCCCATATTTCAATTTCCCTTAAATTTTGGTTGATGTAGCATCCCTTACCTCTGGTTTAATTCTAACCGGTTGTTCCCGAAGTTGCCAGACTTCTAGTATTCCTGGCCCTCTACGTAACTGACCCCGGGGCCCTGCGCTCTCGAGCTCTGCTTTATGTACTCGATGTGCCAAGTGTAGGTGATCGCATCTGTGCGGCCACTGTGAAGTCATCCCAGCGTGCTCTTCTGCTGACTCTGAATAGACAGTGTGGTTCCTTGCATCTCCATTGGTTCGTGTAACCTCTTCCTGCTTTAAATATTGTCTTACTTCCAAGTGTACTCTGATGTTTAACTCTTAGCCAATATGATTCACGAAATTTTGGTTATCACCTTTGCTCATAGTGATGTATATTATTGAGACTCTTCTACATACTGTTTCCTGGGAAATCGGTATCAACAGGAAGCAGAAACATATGGTGGTCAGTGCTTAGGCTTGCAGTCAGCTAGAATGAGCATTTTGTGCAACTCATTCACGCTGATTTCACATTTGTGCATTACTAATAACCATAGTAAAGAGTAAAATAATTATTTTACAGTAAAATGTATATAATACTAACAGTTATTCTAAAAGCCTCCTATAAAGGCCAAATGCTGAATTGAGTTCATTCATTTTGTATTGATCCAAAACTTGCGTTTGGTTTGACCCAGGCGCCATGGCGGGACGCGGATGAGCAAGACGGTAAAAGCACCCACCTGCACTTCAGCCGTGTTAGCCAGAGTCAGGGCAACTGGATTTATTGCAGTAGGACTATGATACTTACTTCCTTTGTGTCTCTCAAAGTGCCACGTAATTCACAGTATCCAAAGGAGTATTTTGTTGTTCTATCGTGGGTTGTTACACTTTGTTCTGTGTTAACTGTGTGGAGTTTTTATGCGTATTATGTTTGATTTTATTTCATGCTTCACGCAGTGACTCTGGAGATAGTGACTAGTATACCCGGCGGCCCTTCATTCCTGTAGAAGCTTTCTCATACCTGGACTCCTGACATTGAGGTTTTACAGGTCCGCAATTGATGGCATTATTGTAGCATAGTAGAGACAAAGCAACAGAAAAGGCCTGGCTTGCAGGACATCAGGACAGAGACTGGCATCCTCTGGAGTTTTGTGCTTTGGAAGAAAATGCCTGAAGTTTCGAGTTCTTAACAACCTATTAACATCCATGATGAGACAGCTGTGGAAGTGTGTATTCAAGACAAAGCCTCAGCCCCCTGGAAGGCCCAGCTTTGGTCTGACTCTCTGGTGGCTTGTTGAGACTTGAGTCTGCGCCCCGAAGGCCGCGTGTTTAATTGTCCCGTCTACAGGCTCCTTGTTGTGTTTGTTTTGTTTTGTTTTGTTTTATTTTTCACTTCCACACTGATCAAAGAATAAATGGTGATACTGAAATGGAGAAAAATGAACTTGACGCAAAACACACTAAGAATTATTATAGTGAGAGAGGCAAGGAGAATCCCGAGGGGCTCATGATGGGCGGAGACTGCGGTGAGAGGGGCCTCAGTAGACAGGCACCACACTTTGGAGTGTTTTCTGGGTTTCGAGACAGATTGATTTAAATGTCACTGGTTATGCTTTAAAAGAAACATCCATCCAGTATTATAGCATTTGAAGCTTAATTCTCTGAGAGAAGGTAAGGACCAAGGAATGTGTTTGTGTGAGAATGTGTGCCATTCTTCCCACCTTTCTATCACTATAAAATCCACTTGTTTAAAGGTCAGTTGAAGCACATTTCTCTCTGCTCTTCGGGGCGATAGAAACAGAACATGGTTTCTTCAAAGGTGCTTAGGGACAGAATCAGGCTGTCTAAAATTAGGTTAGATAGTCTTCGCAAAGAAATCAAAGTTGGCTTTTTTTAGTTCTCGTGGGACGTCCCACTGTGCCCTGCTGGGCCAGTGAGGGGCACCGATGAACTCCCTGCAGTAAATCTTTAGGTGCAGGTAGGTGGACGTTTTGTTCAAGGTGGAAAGTTATTTTTTCATGCTTCCAGAGAGTGCTAGGATGATTTCAAGTCTTTTGCATGAATTCATTTTTCATGTCATCAGTTTTCCATGTAATAATCCAAAGAGCCTTTTAAAAAGCATTTTACTCTTGCTGCATCAGTGATAAGATAAATATTTGTAGAATTAGAGAAAATTGTTTAACAGTGAATACCATGCAGATCATTAATAGAAAATAAGTTAGCATTTAATATACAGTTGTTAGAACCTGATTGTCTGTTTAATGGTTTCTTCTGTGTACTGAATGGATTGTCAAAGGCAGCTTGAGATGCAAGAACGGGGCAAGTGGACACACTCCAACGTACACATGTTCTAGCGTGAGTAAATCAGCCAGGGGATAATTGCAAAGATTCCAATCTGGAACCCACATTCTCACATTTTTTCACCTACACTGACCACTTTGGGGAAATAAAAGAACATAATGTATTCTCTCCCTTTCCACCCCATCTGCATGTTTCTCTTTCCAGTTGAATTTTACAGTACAGTGAGCTTTCTCTTCCATTCTTAAAGTAGTACTGGTTAAATAACTTTACTATAATAACCGTCCTTTCAAAAAACTGAATCCAGGCAGATCAGGATTTATTTTACCCCATGAGGGATAATTTATCACAAATGCGAAGGAAAGAGTAAGAACAGCTCAGCAAATAAAGTATAAACATTCTCATTCATTTTAATATTTTAAAAATTATTATAAACATCATCGACAGCTCCAGGTGAATGTGAATTCAATAGTAAATGAAATGAATTAGGAGTAAAATTTGAGTTTAGCCAAAAGTGAGCTGGATTTTTTTGTTTTTTCTTTTTGTGCTGGGGATCAAACTCAGGGCCTTGTGCTCGCCAGGAAGCGAGCTCAGGAAGCTGGATTATTTATCTGTTTAGGAATGAGATCAGGATAGAATTTATCATTAGGTTTTCCTTTACTTTGCACCAAAGTTAAAATATAAAGTAGGAATTGTGAATTATTTGTATTACTATTTGATGAAATAGTATCTTATGTGTAGGAGATTTTCTTTTTTCATTGCCGAATCTAATGAGCCTGTGCATGAGTGTCCAATTAAAGATTTATATATTTATTAATTGTGGTTTCGGAGTATCTTATTTAGAAGCATGGATTGAGAAAGCGAGAAGAGCACAACTCTCATGTTGGACAGCTCCTCTTGTTATAGTTTTCTATTCCTGATGATCTAAAATATGTTTGCCTTTCTAAACTGACATTGCTTCTCATGTCAAGCTGGATGTATCCGATATCCCAGTCTTGGCAGCAGAAAGCTGTACGTGGCCAAGCAGAAGCGTCCCCATTGGCCACCTCAGTCTGCCTTTTATTTTGTCTTCAGTTTTAGGAAATATAGATGTGAAATTGTGACTAGTCCTCTAAAAGGAGCCTGTAGCATTGAGGGCATATGTTGATACCTATACTTTCTCTTAGAAATGTGTTGTCTAATTTAAATAAGTTTGCTAAACTTCATGTAATTGATTTCATTTTCAGATGCTGTGGTTCATTGGTATTAAGCTGTACTATTATTTTTGGTATGCCTGAGAAAGAAAAACAGTGTTCCCAATTGAAGTATGATACAATTCTCTTTTATCACACAAAATTTTCATTTTTGTGCTTACTGAAGAAGAGACTTCTGAATGAGGGGTAATTTTTATAATGTGTAATGCACGTGGAGAAAGTAAAATATGAAATGTATTGGGTGAATTGTCCATAACATTTTTTACATTGAGATTCTAATTTTTAATAAATTACTTTTTAATGTAGAAAAATTGATGTCTTTTTGGTAGTTATCCTTTTCTGTTTTTACATCAAGAATATAAAGCAGCATTATTTTTAAAAAAGAATTCCATTTTTCACAGAACTTTTTCCCAAGACCTCGATTTCCTTGCTGTAAGATTTTGTGCACATGCAGGCACATTTAACTCGGTTACAACTGTAGCCAGCATGTTTTAATTTAAGCAGCGCTTACTCTAGAATCAGAGGCATGAAAGTGTGAAATCTCTGCTTGTTACATTCGACAACAAATATGATAGTGTGTCTTTCGGGGATTGTCTGAATTAGTTCAGCCTAGAATACAGATATCTCCTACAGAGTTGTGTCTGAAAAATGGACAGTTCGCGGTCTTCGGGTTCCCTGCGAGGGCAGTTTCTCGCTAGATCTTCACAGCCCTCCCTGCTTTTCACAAATACTAATGACCTCACCAGCGTTATGTTATCCAAAATGTAGATGTAGTTACGCCCCCCGAGGCCTTAGTAAAATTGAACCTTAACCGCTAGGTCAAAAGATGCTTCAGAACTTTCAATTATTTCATCAAAGGAAGGAAACCGATTTTCTCAATATAGGGAGAAGCTTTTTAATCAACTCTGTAAATTGTAGATTTCATCCACACCTTAAAAAATGAAGAAATTGTCATATCACTAATTGTATGTATGTACTATGTTTATGCAGACGTGGTCTCTGAGAGAAGCAGCTGCCTAGTCAGGGGTTATAAAGGAGGTGTAGTGAGAATAAGCCAAAATACGTATGTCTGAAACCGTCTCTCATTCATTTTTAACCTTCCTACGGTGGAAAATTCAAACCTGCATAAGTAGACTAGAATAACATGTCTCTGTGTACCCGTGACTTACCTTTATTGATTATCTGTGTTTTTCTAATTTCTTTCCTCTGTCTTTGCCTCTTTTTTCTCCCTGCAGTATTTCTTTTCTGAGTTTTATTTTATTTATTTTGCTGTGCCAAGGACCAAACCCAGGGTCTTCTGCATTTTAGGTGAATGCTCTACCCCCGAGCTACCATCCACCCCCGCCAGGGTGCTTTAAAGCAATTTCTAGGCATCTTATCATTTCGCCATATGCTAACATACATCCCTCACATAGAAGTAGATTTTTAATGTGACCTTTTCATTGTTCTCTATTCAAATTACTAGGAATTTCTTAATTTCCAGTGCCCAGTACATAGTCACATTTCCTCGATTTTCTCGATGATGTCTTGTAAAAGTTTCTTCCTTTCTTCTTTCCTTCCTTCCTTTCTTCATTCCTTCTCCTCCATCCCCTCTTCCTCTCTGTTCCTTCTTCACTTCTGTTTCTTTACCTTCCTGCTTTCTTTCCTTCCTCCCTCCCTCCCTTTCTCCTTCCCTTCCCTCCCTTCTTCTCTTCTGTTCTTCCTTCCTTCTTTCTTTCCATCCTTCTTTTTCCCAGCTTCTTTCCTTCCTTCCCTTTCCCTTCTTCACAGATCAAAATAAAAACAAATAAAAACTGTGTCTGAGTACTGTGCTTCTAAAATGTTCTTTACCTTTCCCCATTTTTACAGTAGTCTATCATCCCTGGTTTATGCAACAGGGCAGGCGGTGGGTAGTGGGCTGTCAGTCAGCAAACTTGGCTTCTATTCTGGCTGCTGAGACAAGCAGTTGAACAGGTTAGAGTCAGTAGGATGTAAGCAGATAGCAACTTGGCTATTCTTCATCGTTGTCCCTTGAATGCAATCCTTTGGATTCATTCTTCCCGCTGTCGCGCCTCCTCCTAGTTTTCTACTCACTGCTAGGTATTATAGATGCCTTCTCTTGCTGTTAAATACTCTAATACAGCACTTACTTTTTTCTCAGTTTTAAGGTTTTTCTTTTCTCCTTTGTTCTCCCTGAGATGTGGGCCAGTTCTGTTCTACACCGGGGACTGGACAAGTAGATTTATTCTGCTGTGTTGTACCTTCTCTCTTGCAGACTAGCTTTTCAGTCTGCTGGGTTCAGACGCAGGTGAGGGAGGAAACAAATCAGCAGAATGGTTTGGGGTGTTTGGTTCTGTTAATCTAGCACGGAGCTGGTCTGTGTTTCAGAGGCCTAAATAAACACTATTGTGAATTTTCCGGAGGCTTTTCACTGTCAGAGACGTCCAACTATAAGTCTCTGATGGGAAAGTAGCAGCTTCTCAGAACATATCTTCCCACAAGTAAATTTGTTGGATTCTCTTATCTAATACAAAACTGTCTTGAAAATAGTGTTTTTAGACCCTCAAGGCAACCCATTTTCAGAACCCAATAGGAAAGCACACACATTCATGCCAGATTCAACCCTGGAAGTGTAGACCGATCTCATTGTAGACCGCTCTCTGTTCTGCTCTTTCCGGCCCCTTCTATGAAGCCTCCCTTGATCCTGTGTGCAAAGAGCAGAACTGAACTGAGTTGGAAAAGAAAACTGACCAGGGTGAGGGAAGAGAAACACTTAACACTCTCTCAGGTCAAACTTTTCATCAGATTTTTCCATCTCATGAATGTGTAGCCTTTTCTTATACAGGCCGGAGAACAGCAGTGAGTCCATATTCTCTGACCCTGTTCTTAGATCTTTCCTGAACCGAAAGCTTACGAAAAGAAAAGTACAATCAGCATCCTTAGCATCTCAGACACATCATTTAAACTCACTGTATCTGTTTTCTGATCTTTAAAATCTGTTCAGGGGCTGGGGATTGAGTTCAGTGGTCAGAGTGTCTGCCTTGCAAGCACAAGGCCCTAAGTTTGATGCCCAGCACCAAAAGGAAAAAAAAAATCTTTTCAGACGCAGGCCTTCTGCCGGGCTTTGGACAGAGGTCAAGATGGTGGAGCTCCTGCCTTCAAGGAATTGATAGTAGACTTTTACACATACCTGAAATAGTCACGCTATTAAAACTTAGAGAAGCAATATTACAGAAATAAGCAGGATACGCTAACAGTTGGAAAGAGAAGTGTGCATGTTAGAGATCCATTAACCTATAAGACCGAGAAAGAAATCTATTCCATACTTGAAGATGAGACACTGCATAGGACCCCGAACTGATGACATTCTGTTATCTGGAACCTGTTAAAGCCAGTGCATGTGTTTACAAAGAATCTGGCCAGTGTGGAGCTTGCCACTTCTGATCATGCATGAGGGTCAGGAACGTACCACGGGAGTCACACATGTGAGCTCAGAGTCTGACCAGGTTGCCTGCCTACCTGAGCTAAATAAACAGAACTTAGCTGCTTTTTCCCATGTGCCCATCTTGGTGGAGATCAGCTGTCTGCTAAGGTGGCAAAAGAGATGTTCTTTAAAAAGGAAGGAGGCTTGAGAAGGAGGAAATGGTTTGAGAGAGGAAGGTCAAGGGCAGCAAAACCAGCTGCTTCGTGATGAGCGAGCACGTTAAAGTGAGTGTCTATTGAGCATCCACAACATATGTGTTATTTGAAAGGCGCTGCTGAGAAGATAGGACAGTAGAACCGACGCCATTGTTTACAGTGAATCAAAGACTCAAAGCAGCAGCACAGGCAGATTCCCACAAAAGCCGCTGTCAACTCTTGGAAGGATGCTAGCTGTTCTGTCCTCCAATGACCTGGGAAGACTGATCCCTTCCCTTGTGGTGTGCTCCCATGTGGGACTTCTCCCCACAAGGCTGGGTCGTGTTTCCTTGAGTAGAGGCGGTATCTATTAAGTCTCTGTATCACCAAAGGTGGGAACATACATCAGCGATCAGTGGGTGGAATGAATGAACAGATTGATAAGGGAGAAGTGGACAGCACAGATGTGGAACCCACGTGTTTCCACTGTGGAAAAGGTTGGGTGTTGGAGGGGAAAGTGTTTCAACATGCAAAATATTGCCAGAAACGTTGGCTGAGGAACAGTGGGAACAGGTAGGAAGAAATTTCATTGAGGACATGAAAGAGGCTCAGAAATAAAGCAGAAGCAGGGTAATCTTACATAACCGCCAATTTGGGGGAGGGCAGAAGAAGAAAGATCTGGTATGAAGGGTGCTTTGGCGCCGATCCAGGTGGGAGGCTGAAGGATGCCGTTGGCTCTTTTCTTGTTGTGCTCACTTCTGAGGTGTGGTTACAGGAGGGATGGATCTTCATCAGTCAGCTCAGCTGTTTAAGAGGGTGTTTGTGCCACTAGCAGAGCTTGGAGCAATGTAGTTACCATGTTTGCTGTGGTGGTTTTGTTGGGGTCAGAAGGGGCCGAGATGAATCCACAAAGGTCTCTGCTTTATGTTCTTAGCTTGACTATTAAAAATGCTACCATGTTTATATGGGTAGGCAGGTTTTCCCATCATACTCAGTACTGGACATAAAGAAAAATCTCTCCTTCATCTGCAGGGCAGAATGGAAAGTAGGAATTACTTGCAAACTAAATATAACTGTGTGAGGCTGCCCTGGAGACTCAAAGCTGCTCAAAAACACGTGAGCTGTCTGGAAAATTCCTCTTAAATATAAGCTTGTCTGTCCTCATCTGTACTTATATTTTGGTTGAGTTCAGGTTTTTCAATAGGAAAATCACTCCATAGTCCAGTAGTGTCATGACCATTGGCAAGAAGCCAGGCTGTCTTTATCTTCCACGTGGCTGCCTCAGAAAGAAATGCCCCCAGAGCTCACTGTGTCCCGAAGCTCTTTCGTTAGGGCTTCATTCACTCACAGCGATTCCTTAGATTCCCTAAGGGCTGTCAAGATCCCCGAACCCATCATTTCAACATGCATGTGAGGAAACTGAGACCTGGGTAGCAAAATTCTGTGCACACAATTGAATGATGTGGTTACAGGATCCAAAATTAGGACCATGTCTACTGACTCTTACCACCAGTCTTGGCCTCGAGGTGACAAAGAGAAAGTACTACAGAAAGAAAAAAAAGAGTCCAAGGACTACCTAAGAGAGGAAGGCTGAGGACTACCGTAAGGATCTTGAACCTCTCCTGTGATTCCTGAGAATAGCCTTGAGGAGCCGTCCTGAAACCACAAAATATCTTCCTGGATTTCAGCAGCATCAGAACATAATGCGGATTTGACACCCAACGGAAGCACCTCCAGTTCTGTGACAGAAAACATCGCTCTTCTATGCATTCTCCCAGTGTATACGTTCTGTATATACGCCACATTTTAAATTTTTATAAATACATTGCAGTAGAATGAAGTAGTTCCAGATGACCCTGGGAGATTCTACTGTAGGACATCACCTCAGAGTTTATTAATGTAGATTCAAAAATCGTATTTTCTGTTAACTCTTAGTATTCCAGTAAGATAAGGAAAAATACAGAGCTAATGTATGGAAATGAGGGGGCTTTTATTCAAGTAGCGCTTGCCAGGTATGTAGATATGAAGATTGGGAAATAAATATCTGCATTCCGGAATGAATAATATATTGCTTGAGATTTTTATTTTTTTAAAAGAAAATGTTTGTAATTAATTTTAAATGATCCTGATTGAGAAATGTATAAATGTATGTAATTCCTGAGCTCTACCTTCATGTCAGTGAATATTATGCACTATATGTTTTCAGGTGGTGTTTTAGTTACTTTTCTCTCGTTGTTGGGACAGAATACCCGACACCCAAAGTTAGGGGAAGAAAGGTTTATTAGCTCACAGTTTGTAGAGGTTTCAGTCTATAGTCTGCTGGGTCCGAGGCAGGGCGGCATGGCAGAACGGCAGCAAAGTAAGTGAGGCATGCAGGAATGTAGGCAAGGAAATGCAAGCAAGCAGCTAATTAGCTTCTTCCTGTATTTTATATTTTATCTAAACTACCTGTCCTTAGGGCGGGCAGCATTCCCACCCTTAATCCTAATACCCTTAATTTTAGTTTCACATCCTTGATCCCAGCAGAACCATGCCAAACCGATCAGTGGATCAATTTAGTAATCACACACTCTAGATCCAGCTATCTCTTACCACATGAGGCTTTGGGGGGACATCTAGACACAAACCACAACAGGTGGAGAGCTGGAAATGGAGATGGGGTAAAAGGCCTCAGTCATGATTCTGCTGTTCACTCTGAGAGGGGAGCTTTCTTCCTACCTTCTGATGAGGGAAGAAAGTGTGCATATTAGTTTCCTAATGCCACGGGAATAAGTCACTACGTACTTAGATGTAGAAACAAGAGAAAAATTATCTTGCAGTTCTTCAAGTCAAACGTTCAAAATGTGTCTTCTTGGGCTAAACACAAAGGTCTGGCAGACCGAATCCATCTCCTTGTCTCCTGCAGACTCCAGAGGCCACCGCTCTCCTTGGTCTCTGCCTCTCCCGCCACCTTTAAAGCCAGCTGCGCCAGGCGAGCCTTTTCCACGCTGGCCTCTCAGGCTGCCTTTCTGATTCTTTTTCACTTTTAGGAGTCCTGTATTTTCCGGGGTAGTCTCCTCTTTTAAGGTCAGCTGATGCATCGCGCAGTCCTCCTTTGCGGTGTAGCCGAACCAGATTCACGAGTTTCAGAGGTCAGGACACAGGAGTCTTCGGGAGCCAGGCGCTGCCTACCCCAGCGCTCAGTCAGGCGCGGGGGGAGAGCGTCGCTGCCCTGGAGGGTGTGAGGATTGTGAGGCCGTGTGCCACTTCCAGGTCGCGCAGGAGACCGGATCTTCGCCTTGCTCACTACTGCAATGAAGTCTTAGGTCAATACTGCGGAAGTCTTAACGACCAATTGTTACGTTTAGGTTACTTTATCACAGTAAACCTGAACGTATACAAGTAGTCAGCCGCTATTACATTCAGCTAAAAGCCGTTTTCAGCGAAACTAAAAGTATATCCAGATTCAGAACGTAGTCTGTGCAAATAATTTATCCGTTCGTCTTTGACATTCATTCAAAAATTTTACTTTTGGCAATTGATCAATTAAATTGGAAATGTTTTTCACAAAATGAGGCACAGTGATACAAACCCTATAAGTATGTAGACGACCAGGAAGCCCATTTGGGGGCCCATGAAATAAATGTAGATCGCTTCTCTGCCTTCAGGGAAAGCTGCTCAGGTGGCTGCTGGCTGGACGCAGGTAACCCTGACATCCTGAGAGGGGCTCTGCCGACTGTCCAGCAGGTGGCGCCCTCCCGGACCTCCCTGCTCCTTGCACATTTCCACCGAAGTCATTCTTTTTATTTTTTTAAATTTATATTTTTAATTCTGTTATGATCACAGAATATACTTGTAATTTCAATATTTTATTTTTTTTATATTTTATTTTTTTCTTAAGTGAAGAATGGCGTTTGGTACCAAAACACTGAGTAGCACCACAATACTTGTGTGCTTTGGACACAGACTGTGCCAGACACCGATGGGCAGTTGTAGCAGTCTCTACTGCCTTCTCTCTCTCCTCACTGACTTTTCACTCTGATTATTCCTGAACCTTCCAATTAAAGACAATTATGATTCAAATTTTGAAGATTCTTACCCCTATAATTTAACATTATTAGATTTTCAAATTTCATTATGTGCAAATACATGCTAATGTAAATAGATATCAATTTTGATTAAATTAGCAGAAAACACTTTGGAAAAGCTATAGAAAACTTTTAGAATAATCCCTGCACGTAATAAGCATCACTGAGAGCTATTATGATTATCACTACTAGTGACTTGATGTTTTAATTTTATTCTGACAACAGTACAATAGCACCCCTTAAATTCCTGCATGCTTGCTAATTTTTTGTGTATTTGCTTTTCTTTTGAAATTGTGATTTCAGTTTGGCTCACCAAATATTTAAAATGAAAGTGTTTTTGATATCTGTCTATGTCTAATTTGTATTAAACATTTAAAATTGATTTATTCTTAGCAGCCTTTCATTAGAAATGTTGTCCTTTATTTTAATGAGGAAAAGAAATGAGACATAACAGTGATTAAATTGACTTAGAACATATAGGGAAACCTTAAAGCCTGTAAGCTTCAAACCTCTTTTGCTATCTCAGCAGTAAGGACTCCTGTGAGCTGGTAGTCTGGCTACTCTGTGCTATGTTGGATGTAACAGGAGCGATCTGTTATAGCATGAAACCCTTTTTACACTTGCCTCAGGGTACTACCCATTGTGAGAGTGCGTTTCTTAAATCTTGTTAAATTCATACTGAAATAATCCACTTTATTCATGTCCCCAAGCTCATGTTTGTGTAGCAACCTTCGGTTTAATAACATTTGAGGTCTCAAAAATTGAGTATTTGTGACCGCAAATACTTTCATAGAATACAGAGAAAGGAAAGGGAAAGAAAAGAGAAAGAAAAAGTGAAAGTTAAATCTACAATGATATTTTAATTGCTGATAATCTCTGAGAGTATTTTGAAACTGTTAGCTCCTCGGTTGAGTTCTTGCTTACACTGTTGTGAAGGAATATTTCCTTACATGTTTTTTCCTGAGGACCACTGATTAGCGCCACTCTCTCTCACACACACACACACAGTTGTGCAAATGTGTAAATTGCACTAAAGTTGTTTCTGAACGTGGTTTTGTGTCTGCCTCTCCGTAGAGGGATCTCTATGAGTTTATGTCTGAAGTAGCTCCGGTTTCATTTATGTGGCTAAAGCTGTGTTGACCGGAACACGTTTCTGTGCGCATTTCTGTGCCTTGGTGACTGTACAATGTCGATTGTTCGTTTTCTTCTGCGTAATGCTCAAGGTGTACGGACTTGAATTCATCACACAGTTCACATCTTTGGACTTATCTTCACTTTTTAAACCAACCAGTGTCATCTTAAATGCTTCAATCCTTATGTTGGGAACCTGCAGACTTGAAATGGAGAATCGGAAGGCAACGCTGACTCGTTGGTTTTCCTTCTGGCTTGCGTCCCGCCCTTTGGACTCCCACATACTTGCCTTCTCACCTGTCCTGGCTCCTGCTTGTTTCTCTAGCTCAACTGTTAAGTAACTCAACTTTCCAAATTGCATCATGTCTTGGGTGCACACATTTTTCTTTCATTTAATTAATTCTTCTTAATTTACAGATTTCTTTCTGGTCATTTATCTTTCACTTGTGGAAACAATAGACCTGAGTTTTCTCGTTACTTCTCTTTTTTTCCCCCCCTTTTTTCTCCCTGTGGCATATCTAACCTATGGAATTGCTGTTGGTGCCAGGTAAATTTCCAGAAAAACTCACTCTAGACATTCTGTCCAAATTTTGACTTCAGTGATTTCTGCTCAATATTTTATTCTCCATAATTTTAATGATGTATGTTATGTCACTTCTTAAAATATTTTTCTTAGGCAGTTTATAAAGTGGAATAAACGATCATTTTGCCAATTCTTAGTAATCATATCAATAGTTTCATTTTCCTTTGGAGACAAACGAGGAAACAAATAGGGATAGAGCACATGCTTAGCCTCTGTTTTTTTTTATTTTAACAGTATGCAAAACATCATGTAGTGGCAAAATTCACCTATAGTAAAATCCAGGTTTGCAGGCTAGGCTAGTTCTATTTATAGCAGTTAAAATGGGGCATAATATTAGCTATCTCAGAGAAGCCTTGCCAAGGTGAGTAATTTATGTGGAAAAAACTTTAAAAGCTTAACTATAAAAATATTATTCAAGTATTAAGTTTTATAAGAGCATATTTTACTCTACTGACATAGTTTAATGTGGCAAAAGGAATTCAAACGTTTAATAATATAAAAGCATTAAATTTAGGAACATAATTTTATGTACATTTCATATGCAAGGTACAGATACAAACCTAAAGTTCTAGGTATTTGTATCTAATTGTTTCAAACATAAATCAGAGTATATTGCTCTTATAAGAAATGTTAGGATTTTAAAACTATTTGAAACATATTTAAGGCACATTTCTGATGGTCATATTTGCAGTTTTTCATATTTGTTTTCCTATGTGAATTGAGTTTTGATTGGAGAAGCTGAGCCTTATGTCAGATCAGAAATTTTAAAAATGTAAACCTGTAGTTGTGTTCATCAGCTCAGCAGGTACAGTTTAGAAAGCTAAGCCCAGAACCGTGAAGTGGCTTATCTCTGTTCACATCTGTGCACAAGTTAGGTCCAACAAGTTCGGGAGATTCTAGTTAACTTGTGTTCCAGAGGGAGCTCTATTTTCTCCTCAAATTCTTTTGAATGTCAAAACGCTTCTGGATGATACAAATGAAAAGTTTCATGTTGGGGCCTAAACCAATTGAGGCTCAGTGCTCAGCTCACATGGCTTTCAGAGTATGCGAGTATGCCAGGGCCGCTCGGCTGATCCAAGAGAATGGCTCTGTGGAGTTTTATTTAATGTGGCAGTCCATAAGCAGTTCTGTTCCAAGATTTACCATTACTAGCCCTTCATAGGTGTCCTAATTGTCATGGGTAAGAATATCGGGTGAGGATTTGATAAATGTGAAATTCGTCATCATGACACTAAAGCACTTTTATTTTTCTCTGTCATCATTTTTTATAAAATACATTAAAACATAATTACCCCAGTTCTTTTTGGTGAACTATATTTTGGGCACTTCTCTTGCCTTTTTACGTAACAATCCATTTTTCTAAGCCAAGAAGCAAAACTTTTTCAAAGTAATATATGTCATGGTGTCCTGGAGGGGTGCTTGGATAATTAGAAGGCAAAAGGTAATTTAGAAAATTGAGGGGCTGGGGATTTAGCTCAGTGATTACAGTGCTTGCCTAGGAAGTGTGAGACCCTGAGATCGATCCCCAGCACCAAAAACAAAGAAAGAAAAGAAAAAAAGAAGATTGATATTACCACTTAGTTTGTAGTTTCGACTTTTCTCTCCCATGACTACTTACATCCTGCCTTTTAAGAAGAATCCCTAGAAATTGAATTAATATGTGAATTATATCATAACTTTCCAAGTTTCTTTCGGGCTTTCATAGAAAAGGCTGGATAATGTTCATTTCTGTTTTCTTCACAGAATTTCACAGGTCTATATGCCTAAAGGCAAATAAAAGTTTGCTAGACGTGGTCGAATGAGTCAAAGACAAAAATAAGAGGTCCTTAAATAACCCAGATAACCCAAAAGTAGGAAATGTGGACCATAGAAGATGGAGAATTGATCACATTGCCTTTTCACCGTTACTTACCCGCTGTGAATCATGGACCATATTTATTGACATAAACACTCTGTCTTCCTCCCATCCTGTGAAGAAATCCTCTTCCAAAGACGGCTGGAGGTTAGTCTCTGTTCCTTCACTAATGATAGACAGTGACTACCCAGAAAGCACAAGTCCCATTTTCAATAATCCAGTTGTTCCAGTGCAGTCAAAGAAGAATTGCATTCTCGCAACTTGCTAATGATGGAATTATTTGCATGTTTTTATTGAAAATCAGTTTGAAAATAGCATTTCTCTCTAAGCCTTCAAATATTTAAAATGTTTGAGATGTTTTCAGATTTCTCATTATCCTGGATATAATATCTTCTTATACTCTGTTACTTGTCATCTCTCATTTGACCCCTGAATTTATTCAGTACCATTAATAACTATCTAATGATTTCAGTTGTAAAATAAGATAATCGATTCAGAAAACTTTAAAACATATCTCTGATGGAATGTGCACAGGGAATTTTGAGGCTAGTAAATTGTTATGAAGCTTAATTATTCTTTCAGTTGATTTCACATAGCCAAGTGCATAGGACTGATGAAAGTTACCTTCAAACAGCTTGATACTTGGCCTTGAATTATACTTAATTTATCGTAAACTACACAGGGTTCCAATTTGTGCGTGTGTGTTTTGTGTGTGTGTATGTGTGTGTGTGTGTGTGTGTGAGAGAGAGAGAGAGAGAGAGAGAGAGAGAGAGAGAGAGAGAGAGAGAGTTAATCACAAGGTCATTCCTGCCCCAGCACAGAGGCCCCTAGATGGTAATGTCATGTGTCTCTCAGCACAAAGGATATTTTGGGTTCTCAAAAATATTAGATCAGTCAATCATTAAAGAAAAGTTATTTTCTCTGACCCAGTTTACTTAAGTGATTTATATGGAACTTAAAAGTTTAGTGTCTAAAATTACTCCTGATATTGAATCTGTTTTTAATTTACTTCAGGTCCCATGGAACTCATTGAGGTTCAAGATTCCCATTTACTTAAAGGCCCAGGTACAGTGATGAGCTCTATACAAATACAGCAGGAAACATACTGCAGGTTTTGAGACAGAGAGAGAAATGTGCAGTGAACCTTAGAGAAATCAGCAGAGTTGGGGTAGTATTTGAACTCGTTTGAGAATTTTGCTCTTCTTTTCTTAGTCACTTAAACTTCTGAGAGAAAAGTTAAATTTTGACATGTCAAAGGGCAAGAACAGGCTTCCTGATGTATTCTGTGAATGAAAACATTTGTGTAGGTAACCTCGCTTCCTTCAAGCTAACCCTGAATATTTGCATAGCTTGAGACAAAGATACAAATGGGGACTATAAGTCTAAATAGTTAAAATTATAAGTCAAGCTAAGAAGCTATCAAACTAGGTATGATCTCTCTCCTGGCTTAACAAATACAGGTTTGCAGTGCGGATCATTTAGAATTTTCTGATGCCTTCAAGTCAGTTTCACATAAGAGTCTGCATCAGTTATCTTCCCATCACTGAGACACATTAATCATCACTCCGAAGAATGAGAGGTTTAGTGTGGCTCATGGTTTCAGGGGATTCAGTCCATGGTCACCAGGCTCCGAGGAAGCACCATCGTGATGGAAGGGCATCATGGAGCCAAGATCTTTAACTCATGGCACCTGCGAAGTGGAGCAGGGGAACAATCAGAGAGGAAGAGGTGAGGGGCCAGATACACTACTCAAGGTCCTACCTTTATGCTGTAGCCAGGCATGTGACTCACCAGTCCTCTGGGTGGCTCCCAAGCCATTGGAGTTGACGCAGTCAGGATTCTCCACTGCAGAGTCAGACCTCTAGTTTGATCCAGACCTGTTCCTTTTCTCTTCCTATTCAGACTCCTTCCAGTAACAAAAAGGAGATCATGTGAGCCCATGTGAGTCCTTTCCGCATGCATTACCCATCTCCAGCTGTATGCAAACCCTTGATATAGTGCCACCTTTCTTCTCTCTTGGGCCTAGTATTGTGCACATGGACAACGAGATTCCTCTAAAATTCCCAGAAGTAATGCAAGACTGTTGAAACAAGGGATTTTTTTCCTTCCAGGCACCCAGAAAATGGTCAGTAGAGAAGCACGTGTGTGGGCAACACCCTGGTCTCCATGGACCTTGGCTCTTCCGGGGGCCTGTGGCAGGAAGAATATAGTGTTAGGTGTGGGACGCAGGGCTGGATCTAAAGGCGATCTGACTTTTAAAACATATATGTCCCAGAATCTGACGTTGTTCCTGGGAGATACACAAATATGTATGATAAAGACAGGTGTGGTACTGTAGTTCCTGAAGAAAAATGTGTTCATAATCCTCACACTCCTAATAGTCAAAGGAAATATTAGTCACAAAAGGAAATGCAAAAGCCTATGGACAAACACAAAAATATGTGCATGCATGAAGTGAGAGGTGTATCAGTTACACTGATGTGATCATTATGCAGGGTGGACGTGTATTGAAATGCACCCTCCGTAAATATGTATCACTACTGTGTCTCAATTAAAAATATTTTTAAAAAGCTTATGAATAGAGTTCATGCTTCTTTAATACTGTTTTTTTAAATCAATTACCTTGATCAAAGTGTCCTGTTATGGAGGAGAAATAATAATACTAAATAAGAAATCACCATTGGTAGAAACATTGAGGACGAAACTTATATCTGCTGTACTTGTCAGACGTCATTTTCACAGCTGTGGAAGTCATGGGATGAGGCCGTCACACAGGCTGAGGAGCAGGTGGCTATGATTAATTTTTAGGTAAACATTAACACTGTCATCCCTACGAACAGGAGAGGGAAGGAGAGCCATTTTCTGTTCTCACCTTGGCCTGTAAAAAGCTTTCTGGCGTCTGGTCACCTGACTCCAGCAGGTGCCCCGGGATGTGCTCTTCACAGTGAACATGGTGCTCGTCTGTCACAGTTTGTATCATGCACAGCGCTCTGTCTTTGCAGCTGCTCATGATTTATATGATAGCGTCGTCTCTGTCGGGTTTAATGTCGACTTACCAGATTTACTTTGTACTCACTTTATATTTTGACAGTATCCCTTTTCAAAGTCTTAATAGTCATTTTTAAATTGGCTGAAGGAAATGCAAGATGACTTCCGTGTGTGCTTGGGAAGTAGAACACAATTTTGGGTTCTGAAATTTTCATTTTTGGCAAGCACAGTGCAGGATGTGGCCTAGTTTCAAAATGTTTATTTGAAACAAAAATTTAACAGGAATTGAATACTGTGCTTTCTGGAAAGGCTTCATAAAATTTTGACTGTTTTTTTTTTTGCACCTAAATTATGTATTGTCTCACTTAACCTAGAAATTATTTTTAATAATTTTAAAGAAATTACTATTGAACTTTTTTTTAAAAGAAAGCAAGAAAAATTTTCTTTAGGGTGTCAACAATTTAACTGTGTTTTACATATTATATGGAACTAGCCATATAATTAGAAAACTAAAGGTTGATATGTCAATTAATTAAACATTAATGAAACATGCCTAAATCTCCCTTTTTGTATACTATAAATGAACTTGATGTAAAGAGAAATCTTCAGTAACATGCATGTAACAAATTCATCAAGAACACTTTGGACTATTCTTTAGATTTTAGTCTCTCATGGAGAAACACTATTCGAGACGAGGTTTACAGTGATTTATATTATGCATTGACTATACATGGCAACAAAAACAACAGAGTTTTCAAGCACCTACTACGTGCGTGTGTGTGTGTGCGTGTGTGTGTGTGTGTGTGTGTGTGTGTGTTAAGCAGTGTTCTGAGAAATCTGTATGTTTGGTTGTATTTCACCTCCATACCAATCTCAGTAAAATGGGTGCCATTTTTCACATTTCAGGTAAAGAAGCTGAAGCAGAGTGCGTAAGTCATTGGCCCACAGTGGTGTGTTAGTATGTGGTGAGACTGAAGTATGAACCAGTTGTCTGCTTTTCTTCACGATGTAATGTTCTCCTTGGAAAGTTAAGGAGTGTATAGAGCATAGGATGTCAATAGACACTGACTATGAATTATCTTTCTTTTTAAAGTAAAAGAGGTAGTAAGAAGATAATGGTAGTGAATTTTCCTGTGACATTCTAGATCTGTAAAAGAGCATCAGATTCAGAGGAGGGAGACAAGATTCTGACCTATGTTTTGGCACTGAGTGGCTGGTGATTTGAACAACTTACTTTACTTTTTCTGTGCTTCAATTTCCCCATTTATATTATGTGCAAAGTAATATTGTTTGGCTGATTTAGTATGGAGAATAAATCAGGTATTTTGCAATCTATTTTCTTCAAAATAATTTTTGGAACACACAGATAAATGAAATAAAAGTTTCCTAGTTTTTCCAAGTTCTTGTTTCTGTCTCTGAGCCTCAGTTTTCAATGAAAACCAGGAAGGTTAGGCCAGATGATAACAGCCTTTTCTAATGTCTCTGGAATCATGTGATTACTGTAAAATTCTATGAGTTCCTTTTGACTATTTAATAATCATTTAATTAAAGCATAGGCTTAGAGTTTGCAGACTCTGTTTTTGTATTTCTTTTCATGGAATTGTAGAGCTTAAAAAGAATTTAAAAGGTGATGCTAGAGTTTGGACCTGGGTGTCCCCTAGAGTCATGTGTCCATGGCTCAGTTCCATCTGTGCACCACTGAAACAAGTTGATTGTCACAGGTATTTCCTTACAGCAGCAAAAAGCTCACCAACCCAGACAAGCAACACGCAATCATAGGACCTCTGAGTGTATCAGAGTTCTGTAGACTACTTACTGTGTTAGGAAATTGTGACACAGCTGGTCCTAATGTGCACAGTATTTGAAAACATATTGTTTATCCTTAATTCAAGACTTTCTTGTGAAATCTAAGTCCATTCTTTCACGGGGGGATATTTAGTGAAACCGAGGTGACTGTTGAATATAGCCCTGTCACTTCACTAAGATTTTTAATCTTTGTTTTCTATTTCTTATTTCTCTAACTTTCAGAGATTTCCTATTTATCATTTGTGTAGGCCCAACCTAACCATTTACTGTATAATAATACATTTATTTTTCCCTTCATAGATCTTATTTTTAAAGACCTTAGCATATTTAGAAGGGAATATTAATGCAGTTAAATTTTACATATTTATTTATTACTCTTATCATTTTGGAGTTTTATACCAGTATTTGTTCTCTGTCTCTCAGTTTGGACTTTTATCCCTAAAACTAGCTTGGCATCTAACCAATTTCAAAAGATTGAGGGCATGTGCCTTTTTTCCAGCTTAATTAAAAGTCAACAAATAACTTACAGGCAATATGGCACAGTTATAATTTGTTAGAAAATGACAGCTGAAAATAAGCCTGCATTCTTTGTCACATTCCAATTTGGACATCCAGTAATACCCAGAGAGGAGAGTAGTGTCGGAATGGGAGAGGCAACATGTCCTTGAAGTTACTCGTTCAGTCAATTTTTCTGTCTCGGCATCAGGGCTAACAAGTGCTATTAAAGCAGTATACGTGAGACCTGCTTTGTGAACATATTGACCATGGCCTGTGCTCACTCGGAAAAGAATGCCCGTTAGATACCACAGCCATGGTGGGTCTGGATCCTCTGTACCGCCATGACACCATCAAGGTCTGGCTGACAGAGACGTGCACTTCATTGTACGTAGACTGTAGCTATATTATGGGTCCAGCACTGTCCAAAACCTGCTCAGCAGTCGAGTAACTGTGCTTAGGGAGGGTGCATATGTGTGCTGTCGTCAGCGCGTCATGGTAGGAAAATCACTTTCATTGAATAGGTGGAATTTCATGGGTCCGGCAGAACAAAAATATATTTTAGCACATTGCGATTTGTAATGCATGTCATAACAAGGAAAAAGATGCTGAGAATCAGTTCAACAATGCTATTTTAATCATTGTTGTTTGCACTGAGAGAGTTCTATGGCGAAGCCCGAGGGCAAATGTTCTATTCTGCTGCTTCTCTATACATTTATCCCTTTGAGTATATGTTAGCTCTTAGCTATAAATTACTCACTTTACAGGTAACATCTGTAACTCTAAAGATGAAATGCAAAGTCACCACTATGGCCTGATTTATAAAAAGTAGAATGATTTCTCCTGAAAGTGTAATTGACTTTTCTTTTCTAAGGTATTAAGTTTTATATGTGCATGTGTTTAATATATGTGTATACCTTATAGTTTTTTAATGTTTACACAAAGTGTTAAAACGTGATTTCTCTAATTCAGTAATATTGTACATTTTGGTAAAAATCACTGCTCTGAAGTTCTGCAGTAAGTATCATTTTTGTGAGAGATATTCTTCCTTTTCCTCATACACATTTGTTTGTTGAACAGAAGGCTAGAAGAAAGAAAGAGAAGGCTAGAGAAAAAATGGGGTTGTGTTAAAATAGTGCAGTGTGACTCCTGAGTACAAATTCATAATTACTATTCTGTCTGACACCTTTTGTAAACTCATATTTTTCCCATTTTTAGCGTTAGGTCAAATAAAATAGAATTAAAATATTCTTATAAAGACTTGAATACATAAATAGGTTATAGCTATGTGAACACTAATACCATTTAGCCAAAAGAATAAGTTACAGAAATGTACTAACCAGTAGTCATCTACGTGGGAAAGTCAGAATACAATCTGATGTCAGCATCTTTACCTGCCATCTTGCTCAGGCAGATGCTTAATATTTATTGGCACACTGATTTTAAGTATGGATTCAGCCATCGTTGTTAAAAGTATGACTTATTAGAACACACAAAAAAAATACCTTAAGTGAAACAAATCGGACACACATGTTTAAATACCACATAGTTTCTCTGGTGTAAGAAACTAAAAGTGTAAATAAAGACTAAAATGTATTATATTGGGAAAGGGAAGAAAATGTCCAAATGGGAAAGGGAAGAAGGGAGGGGGAACGGAACAGAGGACAAGAGAAATAAGAAATGGAAGGAAAAAATGGAAACAAAGCTTTTGTAAATGGGAGGGGATGGGGAAAAAAGAAGCAACAAGATAGGTCATGTACAGATACAAATCCCCTATGATGAATGTTATCACTATGTACATCTAAAATGTACCATTAAAATAAAATAAAATTTAAAAAATACCTTCAACAGGGGCTGGGGATTTAGCTCAGTGGTTAGAGTGCTTGCCTTGTAAGCACAAGACCCCGAGTTCGATCCCCAGCACCAAAAAAAAGAAAAAAAAAAATACCTTCAACAATCAAATGTTAGAGTACTTGAAAAAAATTAAAGATTCTTGAACTAGAAAGTAATCAACTAATTAGTCAAAGACAGAGGAAGGACCTCGACAGATAGGAATTCTTTCAGCAGCATCCATTTGTATCCCTAGAAATGTCCCGTATCCAGAATGCAAATTTTCAATATTATAAATCATAGTTATTATAATCTCATCTACACTCCATCATAGCCTCCTTTCTATAATCTGGCAGTTCTCCCTCTGAACCTTTGTGCTAGTGTTCCCTGCACAAATTGAAGTATTACATTCAGGCAGATGGAATGAAATTCTAGATTCAGTGATTCCGAATAAGGTAGTAAAAAAAAAAAAACAGAAAGTAGTTTACTGATGAGAAAAGTAATATTCTGAACATGAATATCTTGACTAACATGGAAGTCTTAGAGAAATTTGATCTGAACTCTAAAATGATAATGACTTAAACTTTATTCATGGAGTTTTTTTTTTTTTTAATCACCTTTGGGTGTATAATTTGTTACAGATCAATAGTGTTTTGCTTATAGTTTCTTTGATAATGCCTTGTCTTTTGAATCAATTTAAAAATGGTCCAGGAAAAAGAAATCAGATAACCTCAGCCTTTATAGATTAACTGTCTACATAAGCAAATAGGAACCTTAAATATGAATTTGACATCCATTTGAAGGCAGATTGTAAACATGAATTTTTCATGATTTGAATTTCACTGGTGCTAAAAGGGACTTTACTGGTATGGAAGTAATTGGTTTAAATTTTAGGGAAAACAACTTCCAATCCAGATGAATTAACCACTGATGGAAACCAGTAATACAGAATACTTATCCAAACTTACATGTTCAGTTATACTTGGCTGCTTTTTATCAGGGAAATCGTAGGGTCCAGTGACACTGACAGATTTGCGGATTTGTCTCAGGGCGTGTCTCTCACCAACGTCAAGAGCCCACTAAATAGGAGAAGATTACAGCTTTCTTTTCAGCCAGCAAAATTCAATAGGAAAATCTAGGCCTTAAGACAAAGAGAATGAAGGAACAAAAGAAGGGAAATGAGACACAGACCAAATTAGCACTGGATAGTGCTCTAACTACGCTTCTAAGAAAAAAAGAACCTGTTGTGAAAACTAAACTCACATATGTACTTTGCTTGGAGTCAGTGCTGCTTAATGAAATAATAACTTGGAATACATAGCCTTGTTTCCAGTGATAGGTTATTTTTTAATTAAACTTTTTTGTTTCATGCTCTGATGTCAGAGTTCTGTTTTGATATTGTGTGAAGGAAAATGTTGAGTTTAGAAGGCCCCTCATGACACAATTTCACTGCTTTCCAGCCACACTTTTGTCACCGTGTCTGATCAGTTGTACTGGTGGGCAGCAAAGCACTCTCACCAAGCAGGATGGCTTGGAAAATGTGCGTGACTGAAGGGTTGCACTGGAGAAGAGGTAGCTGCATTTGTTATGCTAAAATGGATGCATTAAAGAGGATAAATGCAAACAAAACAAAATTTGAAAGCGCATGCATGAAATTGTGTGAGAATAATTACATTCTCTCTCAATAGGAATGATAGTCTAAGAGTAAAAACAAAAGAAGACATGTTGGGAAGTTCAAAATATTTCATTGCCTCAGAATTTGGAACTATTTTATATAATAAAATACCACAAATGATATCCTGAAATGAGAGATTTACAGTAAATATTAGAGCTTGAATGCTAATAAATGTAATATATGGTAAGCAAGAGGACTTTACATTATAAAAAGACAAACACCCCCGGAGGTAAGGGGGTGGGAAGTGATTAAGAAAGGAACCAATTCATGCAAGCATTAAAGATGCTTGTTACAAATTAGTCAGTAAAGGAATTGCTAATAGTAAAAACAACTGCGTGAAGTCATTATTAACCATCAAATTAACAAATCAGAAAATATTAGTACTAAATTAGAATATAGCGAGATCAATATGTAAATATGTATTTCCACCACTCAAGGGATGATAAAGTAGGTGTGAAAAATCATCTTGGAGATAGCCCTTCAGTTTTTGACCCAGTAACTTGAAATCTAGTAACCTTTTTACAGAAATAGTCCGAAATGCACATAAATACTTACATAAAACATTACACTAAAAAACTCTGATAACATAAATTTCAGCAATAGGAAAGAAGCTAAATAATGGAGCAAACAGGAAATTGTGAAGGCATTTGAATGACATAAAATGTGTGTCATGTAAAAACAATAAAATCTATGTTAAATTAGATGCCAATTTTATTTTTTGCGGTATTGGGGATCAAACCCAGGGCCCGATGCTTACTAGGCAGGCACCATATCGGTGGGTCACACCCCCATCCAATCAATATTGTTTTTAAAAAACACATATACATATGTATAGTCTCTGATTTATGCATAAATATAATATGATAAAATATTCAGGAAATGTAAATAACAAAACTACGAAGTAGGTCTTATGGATCAAATTGCTTTCTAATTTTCAGATTCAATAAAGAATACATATATATATCTTTTGTAATCAGAAGGCAAATGGAAAATATCAGAAAAATAAGAACTAGTATCTTATTTACATGTTTAGTAGAAGTATAAAGAAATAATTTTGCTTCACATTATAATTTCTATGTCTTTAAAATTCTTGCACTTTTAATTTTTATTTTTAAAATACATTTTAAGGGATCGACCTTCGGATGTTTCATTTAGTAAATGTGATCTTGCAGGTTAGTGCTACCATTTTTAAGAAGCAGAATATGCATGAGTCATGTGAATATTCCCATGGAATAATAAGTCTTTGAAAAGTAATTTCCATTAGGCCTTGAACCGGCTACTGATTTTGTTCCAGAGCCTGCTCACTAGTGCTGAACACTGCATGCTAGAGAGGTTGGTTTTCTACCTGTCCAGCGGTAATCAGAGTAGTGCAGGCTTTCTAAACGCACTGGCTATATTGGCATAATTAATTCCCAGTCTCAACCTGGAGCCGTGTTTGGCCACAGGAAGTGTCCTGCAGTGGTGCAGTGTCTCTTGTTGCTAAGTAAGAATCCTTCTCGGTGATTGAGCTATATCAAGAATCCCACCTGTGAAGAAGCTCCAGAGAAAGAGGCTCAAGAGAAAGTGCCTCTTTAAATTTTGTTCCCTCCGTGCCTGTCTTGCATGTCTCTACCCAGGCAGATATTTATTCTTGGTCAGAAAGCAGCTTTCTCCAGCCGATTCAAGGAGTTATTTATTCCGTGGCCCTGTCACTTCTGAGGTGGAAGGAGAACATGGGACAGGTGGACAGTTCCTCTCAGACCATCCTGGAAGTGACACACATTTCATTGCTGAGAATGAGCATATGGCTGGACCTGACTGCCAGGGCTGCTGGCAAAATCAACCCAGCTTGTGCCCAAGAAGGAAGTGGGTCTCCGTCCACTGTCCCAGTTACTGTGCTGAGTGATGGGTGCCACGACACGGATGAATTATTCAAGACGCCCCAGTCTCATCAAATAGAGAAAACTATGTGGGTTTCATTTTAACGGAAAAAGCCAACGACGCCTTTATGTGTAGACGCTTGTCCTCTACACATGTGTTTTCGTCTGTGATTAGACATTCTCTCTTGTCTGTCCGCTGATTGATTCATTCAGCATTCTCCTCACCTTGAGCAGTCTGTCTTGCTACTCCAGAGTCCATGGCAAAAGGAGTAAGAAAAACACAAATATCCATGAAACAAACAGGGTCTAACTGCAGGTGACCCAGACTCACATGCCAGATACTCTACCGAGCTTTGTACCTGTCTGTTCCTCCGCAGAGTTGGGCAGAATGAAATGTTCGGGATGCACCAGAATGATCTTGGAATGCGGGTGGGTAATGCAGATGCGGCCTTATGGAGCTTCACAGATGAGAGTGGGTGCTGACGTGTGAACACAGGTTCTATGAGCGCCACCCTGTGCGGTCCCCACACAGCACTTTCTGAAGCCCTTAGAGAGATCGTAGCACCTTACAAGAATTTGGTCCTGTTACGTCTTATGGCAAACGAAAGCTTGATGAAACTTTCCTCTTTTCAGAAAAGTGCCTATTTTCAGATACCAACGAGCTTGCTGACAGCTATCAATCTACACAGATGCGTAATAATTATCAAATTTTCTGTTACAATTTTATGCTTCCCTTTGATTACATTGTGTCTCACGAATGCCATTTTCTGTTCATTGTATAATTACATGTGTTTCTACTTAACAGCGGTTTTCTTTTCCTTTGCCCAAGGTAAGTTACTTAAGTAGCTCACTTTTACTTTTATCGCTAAGAAAAAATTATCTTCTCTAACTGATCTTTACTCTTTTTTCTTTTAATTGTGGACAGTCTTTTATAACCCACTTAAGAGAATCTGGACCAGTTGATTTCAGTGGCATTTTTCAAGTAAATATCACCAAAATAAGCACAATAGTACCTTTCCTCCAGTGAGTGATGTAGCTATGACTGGATATTTGTCTCAGAATTTCTTATTACTGTCTAGTTAGCAAATTGAAGTTCAAAAAAATCAAAGGCATAAATTGTTGAGAGCACATTTATATGTTTAATAGTCTGTTTCCTTCAAGAGTCTGGTATTTTTATACTGAAAAAAAACTTTTAAGTTTTCACTTTTATTGGGGGCTTTAGAAATGTAGTTTGCTTCCATTCTAGAACAATAAAACCAATGAGTAGAAGTGAGAACTACTTGAATGGAAAATGTATAGTGACGATTTGCTCTTGTTAAAAGCAACTACTGCAAATTAAAGTGGATCCATTTCCACAAGAACAATATAATTAGTGATGGTAGAATGGAGGAAGCCTGACGTGGCTCCAGGAAGGCCGGGCCCAGGGCCGGGTGCCTGCCTGAGACATTCTCGTCTGCTGTTTGAAATACCTACTTTATAATTTAATTGTACGAGGAGACCCATTGTCTCTCTGCCCTGTAATTAGGTATCCCAGACAAGATTTACTCATGGTGTCCCGCATCTGTGTAAACTTACCAGAAATAAAAGGTCGCTTTCCTTATAGTATTTAAGGACACCCCACCTGGATTTGATGAGTAAGAACTGAGAAGGAGCAGAGATGAGCACAGGCAGTGAGAGTAACTGGCAGAAAAGGCTGCGTCTGTCTTTAGTCTCCTTTCCAACACAGGAGTCACCTCAGGAGCACTTAGCCCACCAAGTAGCGCAAGTTCATGGGGACACAGTTTTTCTTCCAGCCAAGACTGGTGTAGGCTGCGAGAGGTCTGTGCACAAGGGCTCACACCGTTAGCACACATATCCAGGAGAACTCATCTGAGTTGCGTGAGACATATCAGATTTGAGCCTAGAACCTGAGTTCTAACTCCAGGGGAAAGTCTGCAGGCAGCGGGCCACCACCCTTACCACCCCCACTGGCCTCCATCTCCTCCTGAACTTGGGGTGAGCGTGTGCGTGCTAGTTTTAGTGAGGAACTCTCGTCCACCAGGGAGCCTGGTAGCAGTTCAGACCTGCAGGTCGGACACACATAGCATGGTGGTAGGTAGGAAGCATGTAGGTAGTAAGGAGGGAGTCTCCATCTTGGTAATTAGGAGGTATTTAAGCCAAATGCAAAAATATTCCATCTGAAGGTCATGGGACCTAGAAGTTCAATAGACACCCAGACCCACCCCTTGGTTTTATTTTGTTTTGTTTTGTTTTGTTTAAGGCTTTAGGAGAAGCAGAGCCTAGAAAGGTGTCATAGACATCTAGGCCATCTTAAAAAAACAGGAAGCCACTATCTGTATTCGAAACAGTGAACTGTACCCAGTTTAGATATTTAACTTATTGGGGGAGACCGAGGCACTCAAATGAGAAAGTGCCATTAAATTGCTCTTAGAAAATTAATTATTTCTTGATATAAAATAAATAGAACCTGCAGGAACTCTGATAGAGGGAAGCAAAGTTTCACCTGTATCAAGAAATTTACTTCCAAATATTAATACACTGAAAGGGATATTAATTATGTTCAGTGCAGGTACCCAAGAATGAGAATTATTTTATCTGGCTTTTTCCGAGAATATATTCTTATTAAGCTTTGTTTGCAACATTTGTTTTCTACCTAATAGAGCCATATCAAAGGTAATTAAGCATTAAGAAATTCTAGTTTTTCTGGGAATTAGGAATTGATTTTGTTTTACTCAAAGGAATCACTGCATGGAAAAGAGAGGAATGAGAAAGTCCATTTTTTAAAAAATATTTTTCAGAAGCTCCTTTTTTTTTTCTTAAACTTTGGGTGCTATATTTGGTAATTACCATTTTACTTATGCAGCCCATCTGATGTAATGTTCTTAAACTGTTGTTACTGGAGCCTATTATTACAGGATTTTACCATTTAAATCTTTATAATAGATGTACAAAGTGGAAAAGCGCACTTTTGCTGCCCTTTAATGAAACAGATTCCAGCTGCTACCACGCTTGGTAGTGATTTGAAGATTGTGATCACATTCTCCAGCCAAGGAGATACTGAATGTGGATGCTAGTGGGGATACAAGGCAGGCCACTGGTTCACAAAGAGAGCAAATTTCTCCTGTAGTCTATGTTGTGCCTCTGTTGTAATTTGCAGAGTAGAGAGAAGACTGTGATCATCATATTGTAGTACAATACACATGCATTAAATACATTCTTCCCTCCATCCCCCGTGGTCCCGATTAGCAGCGGGCCCTCACTTCTTCCCGGAGGACTGCTCAGGGGTGGTCTTGCTCCTGCCTTCACAGAATGTTGCATTTATTATGGGTGAGGAAAGTGTACTCTTTGGATTTAGAATATTGAAATTAGGCTCTTATAGGATGTGTTTAAAAGACTTAAAGTTGACAAAAGGTATTTACTTTTACCATCTTTTTTTTTAATGGTACATTTTAGATGTACATAGTGATAACATTCATCACAATGGATTTGTACCTGTACATGATATACTTTGTTGTTTCTTTTTTTCCCATTCCCCTCCCCTCTCTTCACCCCCTCCTCCTTCCTCACTTACAAAAGCTTTGTTTCCATTTTTTCCTTCCATTTCTTATTTCTCTTGTCCCTCTGTTCCTTTCCCCCTCCCTTGTTCCCTTTCCCATTTGGACATTTTCTTTCCTTCCCCAATATGATACATTTTGGACTTTATTTACACTTTCAGTTTCTCACACCAGAGAAACAATGCGGTATTTAAACATGTGTGTCTGATTTATTTCACTTAAGAGTATGGTCTCAAGATGCATCCATTTACCTAGAAATATCTCAAGCTTATCATTCTTTATGGCAGAGTAGTACTCTGTTGTATTAAAAAAAAAACACATTTTCTTTATCCATTTCACTGCTGATGGGCATTTGGGATGTTTCCAATATTTAGCTATTACAGACTGTGCCACTGTAAACACGGGTGTGCATGTATTGCTGCGGTATGATGCTTTTAATTCTTTGGGGAAGATACCAAGAAGTGGAATAGCTGGATCGAATGGACTCTCTAGTCCTAGTTCTCTGAGGAATCTCTACACTGATTTCCACAGTGGTTGTACCAGTCTACATTCCCACCAACAGTGCAGAAGGGCTCCTTTTTCTCCACAGCCCCTCCAGCATTTGTTATTGGCTGATTTGTTGATAATAGCCATTCTTTCTGGAGTGAGGTGGAATCTCAGGGTTGTTTTAATTTGTATCTCTCGAATGACCAGTGATGTTGAACATTTTTTTCATATGTCTATTTGCTTTTTGTACTTCTTCATCTGAGAAGTGTCTATTCATTTCAGTTGCCCAATTTTGGATTGGGTCTTCAAATTTGAGGGGGTCTGATTTTTTTGAATTCTTTGTATATTCAAGATGTTAGTCCTTTGTCAGAGGAATAGCTGGTAAAATGTTTTTCCCACTCTGTGGGTTGTCTCTTCGCTCTGGCAAAAAATCAGACCCCAGGACCAATAGAACAGATTAGAAGATGAACAAACATGTCCAAACACTCTCAGTCACCTTATCTTTGACAAAGGGGCCAAACAACCTCACTGGAAGAAAGACAGTCTCTTTAACAAATGGTGCTGGAAAAACTGGCTCTCCACATGCCAGAGGTTAAAACTGGACCTGTATCTTTCCCCATGCACTAAGCTAAACTCAAAGTGGATCAAGGATCTAAATATTAAAACAGAAACACTAAATCTGTTGGAAGATAGAATAGGTAGAGCTCTTGCAGACATAGGTGTAGGCAAGGACTTTATGAACAAATCCCCAGTTGCCCAGAAAATATCACAAAGAATCAACAACTAGGACCTGATCTTATTAAAAAGCTTTTGCAGAGCAAAGAAATTCACTATCTTTTTTTAACTATGTTTTCCCAAAACATTTATGTTGAGCCTAAGTGGTCCACAATAATGATGGCATATAAAGGCAGAACAGAGCTGTTTTCTATTTTATTTTCCTCTGAAATTGTTTTGAATCTCTGCATTATTTCTAATAAGCCATAATGCAACTCTATTTTATTATATTACTTAGCCTACATCTGAAAGATATGTATTATTTCATTAAGCCACATCTTTTCCATCTAAGTCTATAAATGAGCCTTGTTTTCAACCATTTTGTACATTATCGGAGGCATTTATGCTGTAATTTGGTATCTTCATTCGTTCCTTCATTCATTCGGGAAGTCATGCTAGACATCTCGGCTCCTGGCTGTTGTGAGGCCTCCCAAGAGTCTCAGTGTGTAAAACTGGTGAGGATCGCTAAGCCCCATGCACATGATACAGGATATTCATCTACCGTAGGTCCTGTCGTAGCAATCCCTGTGCTGGGTTCCAGGCCTCCTTCCCAGATGCTGAAGATCCATGATGCTGGGAATTGGTCTGCTGATCCTGGACCATGCGCCCAGCACACAATGCTTGTCGCAGGCAGTGTGGTGTGGCTCCCTTTCCATCCGCGGTGGAGGGGTTAGAAACAGCTAGCCCTCCTGAAGTAAACCACACAGGCTGAGCACTGCTCTGTCAAGCTTATTTTCCTTCATCAGAACTTTCCTGATACACATTATGACTCGAGTTCATGAAACTCATGCTTGAGCAGTAAGAAGAGGGGCCTCTGCTGACCTCTGCCCTGAGATAAGTAAGACTCTTCACTTCGATTTTGCAATCACCACATACCTTGTTTGTGGAAAGAAAATTTCCCCAGCTCCCCTCAAAGTTTCCACTCTTTTCTTAACAGTGTATTTTACACCCCCTTCATCATCTCATGCAAAAGATAAAACTTCCTTGATAGAACTTGTGAACTCAATTCATAACTGACTTCTAAATGAAATAGGGTTACCACTACATCTCCCAGATCATTTAATTTGTTTCAATATTTTATTCAACCAAGACTTACTTTCTTTTCTTGAAATAATATAGATCGCTTTGTCCACAGAATTCCAAAACTTTATAAGTGAAGAAGACCAAACTTGGCTTGAGTCAGGATGGTCGTACCTTTGAAGAAAAGAGAACTATACCTGAAGATGTTCTTACTCCCTTCCGTCTGTAGAGGAGTTGTTCTGAGTTTCTGGTTCTTCTAGCCATAAGTTTAGGCGTTATGTAATCCTAGACATACAGAGAATTTTTGTCTAAGAAGGTTGGCAGCCATGTGGGAATCTTTTCATTTATTCTCACTCTCTTCTCTCCCATACATCAGAATTTAAACTATGAATTTATATTTTCAGTGTTTTTCTGGACCACAGGACACAAAATTCATGCTTAACACATTAAAACATAATTATTGCATTAAAATAAAAATACGCGTCTCACGGCTTGTTGTAAACCATGGAAACCCTGCGGTGGATTGTCCGTGACCGTATCCTCACTGCCTAGAAGAGTTCTTGTCACCTCACCGGCATGAGTACATACTTGTGGTGTGGACGTTCTTTCCCAGCACGTGGAATTCACTGTCCGGGTGTCCTCCCTGGGTCCCTGCGCTGCCTCCCAAGGTCCGTTGGAACAGTAGTCTCAGTTCTGTACGCATGAAGCCCCCCTGGTCCTAGCCAGCCCGGCCCTGGGGACAACAAGGGGACTCACACAGGAAGTCGTTTAGGCATCAATTAGGGACACTAGGACATTTCTCATTCCTGCAGAATTCATTGGTGCTTTTAAATCAAAAGTAACTTTTTTCCCGGTCAGCCAGAAATTAATATTATAAAATTTGAGAAAATTATATAATTCTTCTTCAAAACGATTGGAAAGTAAAGACATTCTAATACATGTAATTTTTAAAATAGAAAATACCATCACCATAGGCATTATTCACAGTTATCACTTACGATGTGACATTTGTTATTAAATATTCAACGTAGTCAAAAACAGGAAAGCTAAGCCCTAAAACAGCCACACGATGTAAGATAGTAACATCATGTTGATCAGGTAATGTTCTCCCCTTTCCAATACATTTTATTTGTATTTGATATCAGAAGTTTTGTTATCCTAGGAATCTTGCAGTTTAGTTATTCCACAAGGAATTCTGAAATACACCACCACAGTTTTTTTCCCCACTGTGGCATGCTGTAAATAGGGCTTATGAAATAATGCAAGTTGAAATTGTGCTCCTATCAGCTAATGTTGAAAACAAAAATATGGAATATGATGATTATTGACTAATGCTCTATGGATGTAGGAGATACACATTTCATCTGTTAACACATTAGATGCCTTAATTGTTCATTGTCTTACAACATCCCAAGAAGTCTTGAAATGAACTCTTTGTTTAAATTAAAAAAAAAACTGTTCTAGTTTTTTGATTAAAAAACTTCCAACATATACAAGTGAAGCACTAAAGTTTGTGAATTTTTATAGCATTTCTGAATTAAAATATGCAAGAAAGTTTTGTCTTCTTCAAGTGTACTAAGTTGCTGGAAGGTTGTGTACTTACGTTAATCTCAATATCTAGCTAAAATCCTCTTCTGAAATTGTTATTTTATAGCTGTACCTTGCTTTGGGCCGTGGCTGTAACTGATTTTTAGAAATGACTTAGTGTATGTGGTTCATAAGGTTGAATCTGATTTGATTTCAAGACATATGCTAGAAATTACTTTCTGGTTAAGACTCTGATGTAAACCTGATTATTATTTTTCTTATTTGCCTTTCTCATAAAAGTGGAATGTGCGTTGTGAACTATGTGACCTTCTACTCCGTGAAACCATTTGCCTTTCTATAAGGCCCCTTATTGACTCAATGCATGAGACAGACTCTGTCTACATCTTATTATAAAACAAAAGTGATCACCTTAATTGCATTTGTATATTTTATTTTTCCATAGTTTTAATACTTTTGCCTTTGAAATTGTGTTAACTCTTTGGTATCCATGCGAACCTGGGCTGACTCTGATGGGCCAACCAGGACTTAGTCCACAGAATCCATCATACAATAGACATTGCTGTTAAATAATGACAGACTCACTTTTCAGTTACCTAAGTGTTGACAAATGTTGCACTCCTTTTTTGGGGGGGCGAGTGGTGCTAGGGATCAAACTCGGGGCCTTGTACTTGCGAGGCAAGTGCTCTACCACTAAGCTAAGTCCCCAGCACCATTAAAATCTATTTCGATGGGTACTTGTATGTACTTCTTAGCTGAAGTGTTACACGGCTTGAAATAAAAGTAAACGAGTTTAACTTCAGATTTAACTTGATTCAATAGAGATCTTAAGTATTCATCAGCAGTAAGAGTTGGACATTTCAGGTTTGGATATTTTAGCAAATTGGGATGGTCTTAATAAGAAAAATAGTTACAGCTATGCAAAAACAAACAAACAATAACAAGCAACCTGTGATTCTGATCTGAATCCAGAAGGAAAATGAGAAGGATTACTGTTTCATATCAACCTAATTTCAGACTTGGTTTTTCTACCTGTATTGAACGCAAGGGAGAATGCTGTTAGTTTTGTTTAGAAAGACACCAGCATCATTAGTTAATACTCATAGCATGTTTTCTTACTGTGGTGAGATTAAATTGATAAATTATAATTTATTCATACCAAAAAATATTCACAAAATTTAAATCAAACATTTAAAATTAATAAAATTTTCATATTTGGCTGTATGGTTAATGTTATAGATCTTTTTAATGAAAGTATATAAAAATTTTTCATCATATTACAGACTAAAACAAGAAAAAGAAGAAGCAAAAAATAAGCAAGAAAGGAGAGTAAGGTAATGAGAACTACAGTAGTAGAGTTTATCATCCATCCACATGCCTATTCTCATACATGCCTATCAGTTGATACTCAAAGGAAAAGTCTAAAATTGAAATTAATTTATTTCAAGCCAGCTGTTAAGTTTAGCACATATGATGACTACAATAGGAAAAAGCAGAGAGGGAAAAAACAAAATTAGAATAGCAGAGAGTATAGGCCAAAATTTCAGAAGTACAAAGAGGAAGCATAATCGCTTCGGAGAAAATCATTTTGCTAGATGGCGATGACCTGCTCCTGTCTCCTGTGGCAGTGAGGTCACTTTCGGAGTTAGAAATGCGCGACGAGTGGTAACGAGGATATTCCAGAGACGGCCGAGGCTGGTCACTTAAGTGGTATCGAAAGCCTTGGAAGAGCCCGCGGCCCTTGGAGGGTGTGGCCACAAGGGAAACACTAAAGAAAAGTGAACAACTGCGGCAAGAAGCAAGTGTGGCATCCGCATGGATGTGAAGAGGCGGCGCCTGGTCGAGTGCTGAGACCCGCATTGTTGTGGGGCTGCGGAGAGCAGAGAAGGTGAAACGAGAAGCAAGGATCCCTCAGTTAGCAGCTACCGGAGAAACACTGGTGAGCCGTTTCTGCTGAAGCGACTCTGTCTATACCCCTGACTCCTCGATTACTCACCTGTAAACACACATACAAAGTACATACATACATACATATATACTTGACGTTTAACTAACAAATATTTTTAAGTCATATAAATAATACACACCATAAATTTAGCTGTGTAATATATTTGTGCTGATATTTTACCTATTGGCAAAAATCTCGGGAAAGGGACTGGCCCATTTGGGCTGTTGGGTATAACATGATAGAGGAGGTAATTCATGCACAGCAGAAATGCATTTCTTGCAGTTTGCAGGCTGGGAAGACGGTGATAAAGGCATTTCCACCTTCACATCTGGTGAGGGGTTGTTCTCTGCTCCAGAAGAGCACCTGATGCTGTGTCCCCTTGGCGGGAACTGGCCCGGCAGTCCTCAGAGCCTGTGGGCCGACATCCCATTCCCCAGGCTGGCCTGAGAACTCTGACGCCACATGATGCTGAGAGGCGTCGTCTCTTAGCACTACTTGTGGCCACCTGTCCGCACAGCCCAGCAGGGGTCTGGCTTCAAGGGGAGTTCTGGAGGACTCACTCAGGCCATTGAGGCAGAGAGTGGAGGGCCCCCGTCCCCTGGCAGCGATCCATCAACCTAGTGGCAAGGCGAAATTCTCAAGGACAGCTGTAGTGCCCGACATTAGAATTACGATGGTTTGGCTGTTCACTCTTATTTGCTGCTTTGGAATACAAGCCACAACTCTTAGTTAAGAAGAGCAACTGAGCAGAAATTCTCATTTCTTTACTTGCCTTGTCTTTGCTGCCAATCATAACCAAAATCTCTTGCTTTTTAATTCCAGTGCACGTCGTTTGATGCTCTGAACCTTTGCAGAAGATTGTTAAATCACATATTTCAATTTTAGTATATGTGCTGCCAAAGCAAGCACTAAATCACAGATTTCCTTTCAAAAATTTTGAATATAGTTTCTATGCTAATTGCCAGGTAGTTTAATACAACCATTCTCACAAAACTGTAAATATTCTTTTAACCATTAGAAATAGTGTGGATATAAGGACACAGCTTCTCAGTACTTGTTAAATACATCTCTGTTTTATATGTGTGTATGTGTGTGTGTGTGTGTGTGTGTGTGTTTACATATCTTTCAGATTTTTCTTTTTAATTTTGACCTAACTACAAATATTTTATTAGCAGGCTTAATACTTTTAATTAGAATATGCCCGTAGTATAATTATTAATGCTGTTATTATTGCTGTTTAGATGACTGATTTGGTGAGAAAATGGACATAGTAAGATTATTTTTTTCCTAGCTTGAAAATGATCATTTACTCGTTCTCATAGCTTTAAATATTCTTAAATTTTAACAATGAACTTCACCTAATCATAGTCTCCCTGTTTCAGAGATAGATCTTTCTCTTTCAAGATAATAAAGTATTTTTCTAAGGTCAAATACAGCTAAGAAAAATAGAAGCTTCTTCTGTAATGTTATACAAGAGTAGTGTTTTAATTCTTAGCATTACATATATTCACTGACTTCGCAAGACGAAAGCGATCGTTATGTACTGCAGACATGTACTAATAGAAGTGAAATTTTTAAAAAGCACAAACAGGCTAAACCAAGCACCCCCTTTCTGCACTGTGGCTCTTCTTTGGGCCGACCAGAAAGAATGTTCTCCTCAGCTTGGGTGTAAAAAGCAGATGGTCCTGCCAGCATCGTTTTGGGGGAGCAGACAGGAAGCACAAGAGAAAATAAGGGACGGGGAGGAATCATAAGGAAAGCAAGGTGGTAAAGGACTCGAGAGAGGAAGAGCAGCAAGAAATTCCTTGAGAAAGAACGGAAGTGCACGAAGGCAAACCCGCTGGAATGGCACAGCCATGGGGAGGTGCTGCAGGCAGGGGTCAGCCACCTGTGGTGGTGGGACCTTGGTTGCACTGGGGCGGGGAGGGCCCAGCGGGAACAGACATCCCTCTGCGGATGGGTTTGCAGCCAGGCTTCTAACACAGAGCTGTTGAAAGCTATCGAGTCAGCATGCACTTCACACCTAACGGTGCTCCGAAGACTTAGTTTATTAAAACACAACATGCCAGAATAACTCAGAGACCTTCTCAGAAGTGGAAGCATGAATGTTGCATAATGGTAGAGTTGTTTTCCAGCTATGTTATCTGTGGTTAGGAAATTTGAAAACATTCTATATTACTGTCTGTCCCCTGTATTCTCCTGTAGTGTTCATGGTTTGCAGAGTAAAGGCACTTAGTAAAAGTTCATTGAAATAATTTAACTCTATTAATAGTATAGACTGTAATTATCCACAAAAAGAGCTCGATGTGCTTCTAGTTTGAAGGAAATATCAATTTAAAGGGTGCAGAATATGTAAAAAATTGATGCCAATATATTATCTCCTCGATAGCTTTTCTCTGTAGCCATATGGATGTAAATGAAATTATACTTCCATTTCAAGGAGCCCTTACCAGACAATGAATTCAGATATCCCTGCATCTTTTCTCATTGTCATACGTGAGCTCTGTATGTTCTAAAGTATAACCACGTATTAGTTGCCTGGCTGTGGGTAAGTCACTTATCCGCCGGGATCTCAGGGCCCTCCTGTAGAAAATTACTCAATTCTACCTCATAGGAGCTTTTAGGATTAAATGAGTGAATATTTGGAAAGACGTAAGGGAAGTGTTTCCTAGATAGTGTTATGGAAGTGATGATTCAGTCGTGGGTTAATTTCTAAATGACCTTTTCTCGTTTCTCCTTTTTCCAAATGGTTACGTCAAAGTTCATCACTCCACTTAGTTTTTCATAATAGCCTGAACAGAATCCAAAAAATCAGATGGCTCTTTCATATTTACATCACATCTGGCTATGATGAAAGTCATGGGATGGCTTGACCCCCAAAATTTGACAACTTGGAAGGAATAGCATCTGTCTTCTCCGTCTGTTTAAGCAGGATTTCTTAATTATCTGTGAAAACATTTCTGGTCGGAACCACTCACTGTTCTACTTAATGAGCTGTATTTTTCCCGGAGAACCTTGGGCATTCATTAAGACTAGCTCTCGCATTGTCCCTGGGGACAGGGGAAGTTAAAATGACCTATATCTGACCCACAGGTATCCCTGCTATTGCTCCTGTAGCTTTTTGTTGGGGTATTTGTTATCTCCTGTTTTTTTGTCCTAGAGCTAGTTTTTCTACAGTCAAGTCACCGTCACTAATTATTCCCTCCAGCGACGCCTCTGTTGCTGGTGTTCTGAGGCAATTGATGCTGATGTTTCCAGGCTTCACTTCATGCTTCTGTCTGCCCTTGACGCTTGTCAGCTGTCCGTCTGGTGCTCATTTGCCGTCCTCGCGTCCTGTGGTAGCTGTCTTGGCAGTAATTTTATTTTTCATTTGTTTCACCAGCTGAGATGGAAGAACTTGACTTCATTGCCAATATTTTACTAGTGTTCAGAGGTGGCGTTATGGATTTTGATATTGATGCCATCTGATAATGGATGGTCATGAATCTCGTCCTCCAGCTGAAAATGGTTTTAGAAACGCGTCTAAGTCTCTTGCCGTTAGAGCTCCCGGGGAGGCTGCAGTTCCGCAGCCTGCTGTGCAGATCGAAGCTGGAGGCTTGTCGTGCTACAATTTTTCAGGTTCCCTATTGTGGCGCCAAATTGTGCCCATTTTTCTTCAGTTTGATATCGCGTCATGCCTGTGATAATTTAATAGTTGAATGGACCCCATTTATAATTTTGCTTTGGAGGATGAAAGTAACTTCCACTTCACAGACCAGCCCTAATAGGTCTTATTTCTTAAATATGTAGTTATTAGCTGTTAAGAAGCGTGTTTTATAACAATGAAATGTGAAACACACATTTTTAGGTTTCTGTTTGAAAAGGGCTTTTCTCTTGAAACCTCTATCATACTTTATTTTACTCGTTTTTTTTTTAATGTCTGATTATCCCCCATAGATTGTACCAAGCAGAGGAACAGTTTCTCATTAATCTGTGTGTTTCCCACAGCACATACCCAGGAAGCCGCAGATGGGTGGTGAATAACTACTTGCTGTTTCTTATATTGAACACGCACACAAATGGAGATAAGATCTATTCACCTGTAATGTTTCTTGTTTAAAATATGTGAAAATCATTCCAAAGTATACCTTAAATTAACAATGAAAAGAGGACTTACCTAGATCACCTAATGATATGTTTGCTTTTATGAAATCAATTCACAAAGGAAAAACCTAAACCAAGAATATGATTTTTGTGCATTGACTTTCTCTAGTGATTTAAGACATATATCCAACAGAATTATCCATGGAATCTGTGTTAGATTGAGTTTAAAAAGAAAAAAGAAACAGATATTAAATACTTGAGTACCTGTAATTCAAGTCAACCCTCTCAAATGTTCTGCACCTCAAAATCAAACTTTCATATCGTTCATACTGGTCTCTCCTCATCTATTGTGAATCCTGATCGTCTTTGACTTATCACTGCTTTCCGGATCCCTCTACATTTTTGTGGTCAGTGCTGTGTCTGGGTAAGCTCATCTGAATTATCACACGGAACAGTGGGCATAATTACAGATACAGGTAACCTACTTCATAGGGGTTTTTCTGAACAGCAAAGGAGCTACCATTCCTGATAAAGTGTTGCATCTATTTGGGATGTTCTATTAAAGCACATGAGGGATAAATGGAACAATAAGGCCATTTTCACTTAGCAAGAAAATTCTCACTGTAGCTCATTCTTCTTGGTCTTGTTGGAGCTTTTCTAACTTTATATCTAGAGAGAAGGGTGCCCTTCCAGTTCTGCATTCAGAAGCATCCTCAGTTACACACTAACTGCTGTACTTCATGCCCTGCTCATTGGGAACGAGGCTTACACACTGAGTGTACAATCTAGTGACCTGATCACGAGACCTTTCTGACAAGACTCCAAATTCTACAGTCAACCTGCTTATATGGAAGGCAGTTATACTCAATGTACACATATTCAGCTTTCCTTAAAAGATATTTTAATTTGCTCTCAGCTGTCCACAATAATTGTGTTCTTTTTAATAATCTCTTAAGAAGAAAGAGAACCGTAGGAAGCAGCAGATGTCTGTGATTTGGAAAGTGCAGGGTTTGGAACACCAGAGCTCTTTGCAGAATGGAGGAATCTAGAGGAAAGGGACCAGTTTCCTGCACCCAGAGCTGCTGGCGAGTGCTTTGCAGTTGACCGAGGACAGCTGGACACGGGCAGCCAAACCGCGGCAGTGGCGCCTCGGGACACCAGCAGGGCAGAAGAGCGGTAAATACCAGCGGAAACTTTGCCAGCGCCGTCCTGTTATGGCGAGTACGTCTTCACAGTGCAGACTTCTCTTGTCCACATTGTGGACAAAAGGAAATGGGTCTTAGTCTGTTTACTTGTAAATACACTACACAAGGAAGATATCACTATGCTAAAATCAGTATTTCTTAAACACCTTGTCCAAATTCAGTCCACTTCCCAAAGGTTCTCATTCAAATATTATTCATGTGTAGTACAGAAGACAAATTGGTATATACTTAACTATTTGTTTTCTAGGCCTGGCTTAAAAGGATTACAAACATAATGGCTTAAAATACTTGTTATCCCCCATTCTGAGGCTCGAAGCCCCAACCCCGGGTGTTTGGGCCCTGCTGTCTTGGCAGCAAAGGCAAGGCTGCGTCCCAGGCCTGGGCCAGCTTCCGGCAGCCTCGGGCCCTCCTGACTTCCGTGTGCCTCGCATCCTCTTCCCTGGGTGTCTGGCTCTGTGTCTAAATCCCCCCTCTGTAGGACTGCATGTCAGAGTGGGCCAGGGCCCGTGCCGAAGACCTCATTCGGACTGCCTTAGGTTGTAACATCCAAGTACTGTCACATTCTGAGGCCCGGAGGCCAGATTTCAGCTTCTCTCTGTTGAGGGATGCAATTCGGTGTAAAGCACGCGCTGTTTCCTATAGGACTGCAGGGCGCTCTTGGGGGTGCATGTGCTTCTGTTTGGGGTATATGTGTGTGACATAGTTTGTGTTTCCGTACCTGCTTTTTGCATTGAGAACTATGTCTCAAGGAGCTTTCCAGTCGGTCCATGTAGCTCTGATGTATTTTTTCCACTCAGGCATAATATTAAAATAATATTTTTTGTATATTACCAATAAGAAATTTTCCCATTGGTGGAATTTTCAAATTTTTCATGTTACTTAAAAACAATGATGCCACAGACTTCCTTTTAGTCACTTTCTCTTCCAGATTACCAAGCTGTTTTGTGGACTAGGCATCAAGGAATGAAATTGTACATTGCAGTCAATGCGCATTTTATACTGGTGTGCGTCATCAGATTGACTCCTGATCTGCCAGACCCACACTCTCCCCCACCCTTCTGTGAACGTCGCTATTTCCTTTTCTTTGATGTATTGAAAGTAGCAAATCAAGATTTAAGAGTTGTCACACCTTTGGTGAAAAATGATATGTCGATTTCTAAAATTTACATTTATTTTTTTATTCAGATCGCCTGGGGAATAAAATGTATTTAAATGTGAAATAACCATCATGCTGATTAATATATACCGAGTGCTTATTTTGTGTCAGATACTGTTCTAAATACGTTATATTAACTGAACAGCTAATACTTACACATTAACACAAATTCAGTGAGGCAACTCCTCTATACCTAATAATTTTTAATAGAAAGGTTGACATCAAATTATAGAATATTTAAGAATATAGGGTTGGATTGTGGCTATACATAAACATGTAGATATGTGACAGATGATAGTAGATTGAAAGGTAGGCCAACAGATTCTCCGTGGGCAAGGAATTAAAGCAAATGGAAGTTGTTGGACATCAAAAATCAAAACCTATCATCTTCCACTGTTTCGTCCAGGGATGTGTATCTTGTCAAATTGATACTTGAACAAGTTTTTATATGCTCAACATTGTTTAAGCATCTCATTTTACAGCATACCGGTATTATACTATGAAGTTGCTGTTTCAATAATAATTACACTTAGTGATAAAAGATCCCCGCAACAACCGAGTCAGAAGTTTACCCCACTTCAGGCGACACTACACTTTGTTCATTCCTCTCAAACGCACTTTCTCTGTCCTACTTTGCTTTAACTAATAGATGACATTGAATTGGAAAATGTATTAATCAGACACACAAACTGAAATATTGCATGGTTTCTCTTATAAAAGAAGCCCAAACTATAAAGAACAAAATGAAAGATATACGATAGGAAATAGGGAGATAGATCTTTTGCAAGGGAAAGTGGATCAAGAGATGGAGGAGGGGGGTGAGGGGGAAGGCAGGGGAAAGTAAAGAGAATTAAGATACATTATGTAGAGGTGCAAACTCCCCGTGAGGACTGTAATCATAATGCATTGCAAACATGTACTGCAGATACGTGCTAATAAAAAGTAACAATTGAAAAAGAAGTATTAAACAAAGCCTAATTTTGTACATAAGATAATATATATCTTTTGTAGTTATTTTTTCTTCAGAACCCTGAACGGTTAGTAGTACAAGTTCATTGTATCAATTTTACAGATTACAATTAGAGAATGAATGTTACACAAGGCTCCCTAACTAGGAGCTGTGGCTAGTAGCTCAACATAGGTGTCTGATTCAAAGTCTATGACGCTTTTTATCACAAATTGGCCTTCTCATCTTAGTGGTAGAAACGGTGTCCTCTGTGGTATTATTTATCATGCACTATTTTAATAATGAGGAGTAACTTTTTGCTTAATGACAGACAAAATAATGCTACTGAAAAATAATTACCATTTTTATGGTAAACAAGAATCTGTTTTACCAATCCTCTGTTCTGACATGTATCAAATAGTGGTTATGGGGAATTGCTCGTGATCGCGAGATCTTTTTTGTGGCAGAGTGTAGGAATCAGAGAAGCAATGTCTGAGGTTCTTGCTTGGTTAGTACTCTGTGGTGCTGTGATGATTAGTTCTTCCAGAT
Source organism: Hystrix cristata (assembly GCA_004026905.1). NCBI lineage: Eukaryota > Metazoa > Chordata > Mammalia > Rodentia > Hystricidae > Hystrix > Hystrix cristata. The sequence goes on from PVJO010009811.1 coordinate 45,893, forward strand.
ATACTTAGCAGTCCTTGGAAGGGGGTTCTGTTGACAGAATGGAAAAAAATCATGCTATAGTGTTTCTTCTTTTACCTTATCCATTGATTGCCTTTTGGCTTGAGACTTACAAATTTTGAGCAATTCCGTATTTTAATCTTTACTCAACAAGAGAAGCTGTATTCATAAAAATAAATACTTTTCAGTGAGAATTATTACCTAGGTAATAAGCTTAGTACCATTAATTTTTAAAAAAGTAAACATAATGTCTGTATGTCTTCATTATAGCCCTAAATGTTCATGTAAGTGCTCCAGATATGACTTTTTAAAAAAATTACCAAATGGTAATATTTCAGTTGCTCATATAGCAATTACCATAAATGGTTCTCTTTTCTGGGCATGAAATCATTTCACTTTAAATTCTTTATCGTTCATTTGTGGCAACTGTAGATATAAGCTGTTCAAGCTCTTTAAACTCTTCAATTGGATCTTTGAGGCATTTCTAAATTCCTGAAAAGGTTTCTGTATTTTGCTAGACAGTCTTCTTCTAGGCGGTAGTAGGCACTGAACCCAGGGACACGCTACCTCTGAGGCTTATCTCTAGCCTTTATTAATTTTGCAGTAAAAGATTTTCCTATTGTCTTTGAACTTTGACTGAACTTCCCCAGACAAGAGCCCAGAGTCACAGTCAGAGTTAGAGGAAGTGTCCTGTAGGGGAAGTAAATGTAGAGTCACCAGGACTGAGAAGATAGGAGAGGTCTGGGAACTACTGAAAATTAGATATTGCAATATACTTCTGACAAATTCTAAAAATTCCCCTGAGGTCACTCATTCATTTACTAAACAAGTGTTTGTTGAGTGCCCTGTACGTAGCAACCTTGCTGTAGGTATTGCGGTCTGGCAGTAGATATAAATAAAGCCCCTTACCCCAAGGAGCTTACTTGCCATGTCTTGTATTCCAAGTCCTGTTCCATCCTATTCCGGTCCATTCTACCCCATGCTTAGAATCCTTCACCATGTATCCTGGACCTGTTTTTGGTAACCTTCAGCAAAAGAGCCCATCCTGTCTCTGCCATCCTGTCTCCAGCCTTTGCCAGCCATTACCTCCCATCTGCCACACTCTCGTAAGTCAGCTACCTGGTTAGTCGCTTAGCTCCTGCTTTCGTCCTTGGAACTCAAACCCTCAACCTTCTTTCTAGAATGACACTTCTGTGAGGGCACCAGCATGAAAATTAGAGTGATTCTTTGAAACATTCAAGCAAAGAAAGTCAGAGTTCTTTATTTGTCCGTCTTTTCTTTAATGACCAGAGGTTAAAAGAAGCTAACACACCTCCCCAAAATGAGCAGTCTAATATTTTTGAACCACAGGACCTGCCCATCATTTCCATTCCTGCCAACAGGATTTTTCTTTTATGTATTAATTGATCCTTTCCTCTTCACTTACTATCATGAATTTGAACATTGTAATCTTTATTGATCTAAGTGCAACCATTTGCAATGAGTGAGACATGCATTTTTTATTACAAGCATAATTTCCTTAAGAAGAATGAAACGCTTTCCAAAGCAGCATGGGTATGACGGTGTGAACAAACTCTAGTGGCAAAAGCTCAAACAATTATGATTTGTTTATACCGCCCACTCTTCCTTTAGAGATGTACACAATGCAGTGATTAGGGATCCTTGTGAAAAAAATAAAAGGTTGAAAGCACAGTGTAAATATCTAATTTAGAAGTCGATGTAAATTATTCAGTTATTGCATCTATTTCTGTCTAATCGCATCGTGATTACCAGTGCAAAAAAAAGATTCCTATCAGTATGAACCTTATTTAGGAAAAGAAACTCTTGACTGTAGCTGCAGAGAAATAGACATACTAAATAAATGAAAATTATTCTTTGGTATCACACACTAAATTCACACATACAAAGAAACGAAATACACTTGGGTGTCACACACTAAATTTTCTATAGACTTCGCCTCTTAGAGTGGAGAGTGGAGCCAAGATTGAGGAGAACTGCAGATTTATCTGTGTTTTCATCTATTTGTATATGAAACCAAACAGTTATAATCAACTATCGGTTCCATATGATGAGTGATGTTTCAGTGTTCTTTTCAATTTTGCAGACACCATGAAAGAAATAAACACACACATATGAGATGTCTATATATTCCTTACTTCACATGCAGCACACACAAAAGGCACCCCACAAATATCTCATCCTTTATCACATCTCATTAATTTCCGGCTTTTATTTTATTTGGATTTGTGCAAACCTAGAAGACTTGATCTGGGATTAGGATACACCAAATGCAAGTTTTCACACCTGCCGCTCTGCGTGTCCTAGAGGTCTCTCGGCAGGCGCTCCGCACTTTCTGCAGCAGGATCTTAGGTCCCTTTCAGCCAGGCTCCCAAACGGACCGGGAGTGTTGGGAAGCAGACACCCTCGTTGGTCCGCAAGCTGAATTCTGTGTGCTCCTGGTCGGAGAGTGCAGAACAAGGTGAAGGCTTTCACCAGAGGTGACACTGTGAAAATACTTGGGAAGGTGGAATGAAGTGGGAAGCGTTAGGCCCATTCAGAGCCGTCAGACACTCGCAGAAGCACTGCTTTCCACTTCACCTGCGGGTGCTTCACGGGAAGTTGTTTTCTGAGCTGGAGGTATTTGTCTGAGGCCTGCTGTAAAAACCCTTCTTCTGAAGTGTAGGAGCCGGGTCTCAAGATACAAAAAAAGGTGGGGCAGGGGAGCAGGGGTCAGGGATCCAGCTCAGCGATAGAGCGCTTGCCTAGCAGGCACAAGACTGAGCTCAATCCCCAGCACACCCACACCCCCCAAAACAAAACCCAAAATACCGAATCACAGAATAACTAGATACATTACCAGGGAATTATGCTGAGTAAAATGCCCATTCCAGGAGGGTACATACTGTATGCTTCTGTTAAGCTGAAATGACATGGTTTTAGGAGTGGAAAATGGGGTAGTGATTGGATGTCCAGGGGTCAGAGAGAGGGCGGAGAGAGGGCAGGAGGTCATTGGTACGATCACTGTAGGGAAAAAGGAGGGATTCTTGCTGCATTGTAACTGATATTTTGACTGTGGCAGTGGATATAAAAATCTACTTAGGAAATAAAATTTTATAGAGCTTAGCAGAAAGAGAGAAACACATAAATGAAGCAAAGTAAACTGGTCAATTTTGAATAATATTGGTGGATTGCATCAATATTAATATCTGGCTGTAATGTTGTACTATATATTTTGTTTTTCAAAATGTTATGATTGAAGAAAACTAGGTCAGATGAACAAGGTGTCCTACCTTATTATTTCCTGCAATTGCATATAAATCTATAATTATCTCAAAAAATACTTAAATTAAAAACATCCTAGTGAATTCCAGATTCACTGGTAGAGTTCTTTACTACCAAATAACTAGTGAACCAGAATGTACTCACAGGCTACATGATCTTGTTAGGTAAACACACAGCCCAGTGTGATGCCTGATATTCCAGGATTTCTTTCACATGCAAAATTATTAAAAGATGACAGTTCACAAAACTACCATTTAAATATTTTCTGTCAACTTACAGAAATGATTTTCTGAAATGACTCAGATTTAACAGGGATGTGAAGAGAATTTTCTCATTCTAGAAACAGATGAACTTCTTGACTTTAAAGGTACCCCACCATGAAGGCCGAGACACTGAAATGACCTGGTCTTGGTAGTTTAAGTAAGGCACAGATGAAAGCCCCCTTCCTTCTCCCTGTCCACCCTTTACAAGAACTCAGAGTCCATGCAGATGTATGAAATGAATACGCTAACCTGAGAGAGGCCAAGGCTAGAAGGCTGCAAGTTCAAACCCTTAGTGACTTGGGAGAACCTATCTCAAAATCAAAACTTCCTCAAAAGCTCCCCTGGGAGGCAGCCCGGGGGAAGGCCCTGGGTTCAATCTCGAGCCCGGCCCTTCCTCCCCGAAAACACTGTTTGACACGGGACGGGTCTTATAGAGGACCGCTGGAGAAAATCAGTCAATGCGGACCTCTACTTGTGGAGTTGGTCTTAATGGGTGATCAGTGTTGATGGTTTTACTTTATCATCTTTCATCCTCAGATAACTGATCAAATTTGAGTGACAGTGAATGATGGTGGGAACAGAATTGGGCAGGAAATGAAGTAGAGGTTTCAAAAGGTTTCTTAGCACCATAAGATCTGGGTTCCAAGCCGGAGATTTTCACCAGTGTTGTTCTGTGACAGACAGTTCAAGCAATCACTTATTGAAGGACCCTTGAGCTGGTTCTAGTTTTGAGTGATTATAAATAGAGCCACTGTGAATGTTTGTGTGCAGAATTTTTATATAAACCAGAATATTCTTCTGGAAGGAAATGTCTGGCAGTTTGCTGGGCTGTATGGTAGATGCAGCTTTACTTTTATAACAGACCGTCAAACGGTTTTCCAGCCTGGCTGTACCATTTCACATCCCTTCGGCGGGGTACGGTTGAGCCAGTTTCTCTACATGCTCCGCACCGTCTGGTGTCATCACCGATTCTCATTTCAGCCGTTCAGATGGGTGCGCCTCACAGCTCGTTTTGGTCCCCGTTTGCGCAGCCCTGATAGCTGATGGTCTGGAGTATCTTTTCATCTGTTTATTTACCGTCTGCGTCTGCATAGCCTTTCTAATAAAATGAACATTGACGACTTCTGTACATTTTCTTACTAATTTGTTTTCCTGCCGAGTTGTGTCCAGAATTGCTTACTGGTCCTCTGTTAGCTGTGGGGTTCGAAAGTGTTTCTTCAGTCTCTAGCTCGTCTTTTTGTCCTCTCACACAAGCTTTCACAGAGCAAAACTGCTTCATTTCTGTGAGCTCTCATTGATACATCTTTTCCTTTTACGAATTGTCAATCTGTTGGCAAGTCTACAATTTCTTCTTTCTAAAGATTTCTTCCTATAGGTTTTTTTTGTTTTATGGTTTAAATTTACTTACATGATCCTGCCCTGAGTTACTTTTTATAAAATAAAATATACACGAGACTTTAAAAAATCTTATTTTAGTTTGTTAGTACATGTCTGTAGTACATAATGTTTACATCCATTGTGGGAAATCGATACATGACATAGCACAGCTGAATTCCTTTCTTCATCCCCTTTTCCTTCTTCCCCCTCCCCCGTCTCTTGATCCCCGTCCCATTTGGGAATGATCTATCTCCCTACGTCCTATTATCTGTCTTTTATTTTTCTCTCCGTTTATTGGCTATGGATGTGCACTTTCTTCATCATAAGTTTTAGAAGGTTATTTTTCCATTAAATTACTTTTGTACCATTGTCAAAAGCCACTTGAATATATTTTGTGGGTCTAATTCTGGTCTTTCTACTCTATTTATCTGTGTGTCTACTCCAGCGATACCACACAATTTGGTAACTGTAGTGATACAGTAAGATTTAATGTACTAGTCTAGTACTGTACTAGACTTTTCTATGTAGTAGATATGTTGGTTGTTGAAGTGAGGAGTATTGATGTTCTCAATTAGAGTTATGAATATATTTCTCATTTTTATGCTTGTATTTTGATGCTCCTTTGATTGATACACATTTAGAATCGTTATTTCTTTCTGGAAAAAAAATAATAATAATAGTTATTATTATTATTATAGAGGTGATAGCCCTGTTTGTGTATAGTGATTTTTTCCCACTGAAATTTATTTTATTGTTTATCAATAAGCAAGTCCTACTTTTTAAAATTAAAGTTTGCATGATATATCTTTTTCCATTTTTGCTTTCCTCTGAGTATGTTTCTGATTTGAAATGAGTTTCTCTTATGCAGTATATAGTTGTTGTTTATCCACTCTGCCAATCCTTATTTTTTGGTTGTATTTTTATTTAACATAACAATATGCTGACACTCGAATTTACCATCTTACTACTTACATTCTGCTTGGTTTTTGTTTGTTTGCTTTTCCATTAATCACTCTTTTGTTTCTCCTTCTTTGGCTTCTTGTGGCTATTTGAACATTTTAAAGAATTTCATCTTGATTTATTTATCTTGTTTTGAATTGATCTCCTTAGATATTTTTCATAGTGGTTGTTCCACATTACAACATGCATATAACTTGTAACAGTCAAGTGGTGTTAACAATTTACTATTATCAGTAAAGTGTGGAAATTTCTTTTTTGGGGGAGTGCTGGGGATCAAACTCAGGGCCTTATGCTTGCTGGGTGAGTGCGCTTCCACTTGAGCTAAATCCTCAGCCCCTTTCATTTTCAGTTAATTCCCTTAACCTGCCCCACTGTTCTCTTTTCAGTCCTGTAGTTACAACTTTTGTTTCAGTCATCACACATGACTTATAAATCGATGACAACAAGGTGAAATATTGAATGCACCTATATTTTGACTTCTCTTGTTTTCCTTCCCCCCATTTCTGTTTTCTTCTGTTTTTCCTTTTTCTCTTCTGGTGACCTAGAGTCATCTTTATTTTATGACTTTCTTTCTGTTTCAAGGAAACACATTAGCCAATCTTAAAAGCTTGGGCAGCTAGCAAAAAGTTCGTTTAGTTTTCTGTCATCAGACAGTATTTTTATTTCTCCTTGTTTCCAGAAAAAAATACTTTAATGGATATGAAATTTGTGATTGGTAGTTTTTTACTCTCTTTTAGTCTTTAAAAATGTGTCATTTCCTTTTGGTCTTTGGTTTGAAATGAGAAATACACTGTTAATAGAACCGCTTTCTCCTATTAGTAATGTGTTATTTTTCTCTCTCACTATTGTGGTTTTTTTCTTTGTTTTTACTTTTCAAAAATTTAAATATTGTTTCTTGGCATGAGCTTTATTGGTTTTATCCTCTATGCAGTTTACTTCTTGGCTTTGCAGGTTTTGATTTTTCATTACAATTGGAGTTTTGACGACTTTTCAGTCACTATTTGTCTTAGTACCTCTTCAGCCTCACTCTCACTCTTCTTTCGAAACCGCTGATAATGTGAATATCTGGTCATTTGTCACTTTTCTTTCCCAGTTCAATGTCTCTCTTTGTTCAGGTTGGATGAATTCTCTTAGTCTGTCCTGATGTTCCCTAATTCCGCTATCTCTTATCTCCACTTCTGTCCACCCAGGAGGGTTTTTTAAAATATATTTGTTATTTTATTTTTTGGTTCAATACTTGCCATTGCTGTTTTGCATAAATTTTTCATATATGTGTGTGTGTGTATGTATGTATATTATATATGTATATATGTACACCATATATGTGTGTATATGTATATACATAATATATGCATTTTATGTATATATAAATATATATGTACTTATTTCAAGATTTGCAGTTGACTCTGAAGCATGTTTTCGTGGGCCTTTAAAGGCCTCATCAGAAAGTTTGAACGACTGCTTCATGTCACTGTTGGTCCCAGGGGATTGTCTTCGGGTGGGGTGTGAGTGTGTTGGCGCTGGGTGTGATGGGTGACTTCTAGTTGTGTCCTGACATTCCGCCTATTGGTCTAGCAGGCTCTGGCTCCTTTCACTCCAGCTGGAAGTCGCGCTACTTGGGTCCTGCTCCTGTGTGTTGACCTCCGTCTATGCGCGCTGGTTCACATTTGTGTCTTCTCTGTGGTCTGCTCAATTTATCTAGGACCAGATCACTCTTGGTATTGCTGTCTGAGGGGGCGAAGGGGGTTGCCCCGGGCCCTCTGGCGTCGCTCAGAGGATGAGAAGGTGTGACGGGTCCCCTGGCCATGCTTTCTCCTCACCCCAGGTACTTGCTTGATGTCTCTGGGGTGAGGGGGGAGACCCTCAGACCTCTGGGATACAGAGGTTTCTGGGGCTCGGCCATGCTGTGCTCTGTGACCAGGCCTCCTTTCCCTCTTCAGCCTTTCTTTGTGTTCCTGTTAAGGTTCTTGACTAGGTCCCTTTTAACTTTCTTGTCTTGGAGTTCCTTAATTCCAGCACTCTTTCTTCCTTGAATATAGGCCTTTTGGTTACCTAGCATGTTGAGATAATTTAGAGAAACACACAACATTCAGAAATTATGAAAACATAAAACTGATGTTGAAAAACTGGAGATTTATGTAAAAGTGGAATTTACAAAAAACCCCTTATTTTAAATACATAACATCAAACAATTCCTTATTTGATCTAATGTACAATGCACGTGGTTCTCAGCATCTGTGTACATGCATGTGTGTGCGCCTGTACATGTTCCTCTGTGTGCGTGTGTGGGGGAGTGTGTGTTGGGGCAGGATGAGGCTATTAGGGAGAGAGAAGGACTGCACAATAGTAGAAGAGTATTTAATAAAAATCAATGTTTTCTTCTTCCATGTAGAAGTCCAGTGACTTAGATTAATACTGCATTTTTTAATATATGACTGCATTAATTTCAAACACCATAACATATTTTCAAGCCTGACTTATCGTCATATAAATCTAGGTCATGTACATAAAAGAAGGAATTCAACTTGAAATAGATAAGTAAATAAACATCTACCTTGATAATTTTATTTGCAATTTCATGGTTTGTAAACATAATCATACACATTCATATTTATTTATATCAAAAGTATATGAGAGACGAGGAAATTATCAATGGATTTATCTTTACAGGTTAAAAGAGTAAAGTTCCAAGAGATTAGTTACATGGCCGTCTAATACTTCCTTCCATGCCATTAAATGTCAACGGTAGGGCTATGTTCTGAAGGCTATTTCAGTGGTATGGGGTATGATAAAATCTCATTTCTTAGAGATTGTTTTAGGTCCCCACAGATGGCCTCGAGGGGCAGAGACCAAAGGACCTGACTTGATGATAGCCATAGATCCTTTCTAACTTCTCTTAGGTTTTGCATTTAGCTGTCCCGGTATTTCACTAAGAAACGGAGAGATTCCTTGACTTCATTTAAACCTAAAATTAAAAATGAAGCAGGGGCAATCATGAGAGAGAGTGCTTAACTGGTGGCACTTTGCTTTTCATCTTGTGAAGGAACAAATTGTTTCCCCGAGAGGCAAACAATTAAGGGTCAACATAATCACAGTCAGCATTTAAATGTTCGTTCTGGGCGGCAGCAAACTCTGTTGTGATCCCGGCACAAGACGCCTGGTTCAGTGAGCAACGCTTCCCTGGTGTCGAGTTGAAGGGAACGCCCTGTCTCCCGGGATTCGTTGCCGCCAGGCTTGAGGGGATCCAGTTTTGGAACTTTGACTCTTTCTTCAGATGCATTTTGACTTTTGAGCGTCTTGGGTCATTCCTGACTAATCTGAAGCCCTCGCAGCTTCTGGCCCTGCGCTGTTTGGATACTTGAATGACTTGATTTTCAGATTGGCCACGCTCGAAAAAATCTAGAGTGTAATCACCTTGGGTGTTATTTTTAGTACTTGTTGTACCTATTGTAAAGTAGGCTCATAGTCTGAGTTGCACATTTAAATAAGGATGTTTCTTTTTCTTTTTTTTTTCTTTGTCATTTTGCTAATGGGAAAAACTTGAATTTGCTGGACTTTTCTTGCCTTATTTTTGGACTCAGAAAATGCATATTACTGGTTTAGATGATGACTTCTTTAAGAGAGGAAGCCCCCCGACGGGACCCCACAGTGATGTCTTTTACTTAGCTGTGTATCCAGTCAAGCTGCGGGTTATAACGTGTTTTTCTTAAATAAAGTAACACAGTCCAGTCCTTTCATTCTAGAACCAAAACTCCACTTTGACTCTTTTGTTCATTTCTTCCCTGTCAATTCTAATATTCAGGGTCAACATTTTCTATATTTCAAAAAGTGTTTAAGATACCATCATTTAATCTTGAATAATGCTTGTTTTATTTTCTTCTTTTTTGGTCAGTACAATAAAAAGGCTTTAGACCTTGAGAACATTTTTAGATCAACATGCCTGTTTTGGAAAATTCATCACTACTATGAATAAGGGCCACTTTGAATGCTTTGCTTGCTGTTGATTTCAAAGTACTTCTCTGCTTTTCCTGATGTTTAAATTGCACAGTGTAAACACTGCCTCAGCCGTGACTTAGTGAGGAGAGACTCTCCTCCTCTCTTCTCAGTCCTCTCTGCTGCTGTAGATCATCGTGGGGGCAGAGTGACTGCAACATGGCAGGTTATTCATTAGGAATCCCAGAAAATACACTCAACAGAAAATCATTGCAATCTAATGATTTTAAGTTCTGACTCTATAATGCATTTAATATTTAAAATTCCCAGATACTCTACACACTTCTGCTTTATGAATTAAAATCCTGCTCAAACAATCCATTTCACATAACTGCTTTGAGTACCATGTTCCAAGAACAGTGGAAAGTACAAAACTGTATTCCCTAAGCAAGATAGATATTTGTAAATGTGTGTGAATATTTGTATTGATGGCAAATTTTGGATACTCTCTGCAATGTCACCTTTTACAAACAAATTTATTTTTAAGGGGACATATTTATGTGTTTCTGTACAGGCTCATGTACATACAGACTTAACATTTCATTTATAAGGGTCAGAAAACGCTAATAGCAAATAATACAGTATCTTTCAAAATAGGAAGTTAAGGCTCTTGAAACCATGTCTTAAAATATTCATATATCAGATGATTTTTTTGTCAGCATAACTAATTCACGAAGAATAAGAGGGATTAATGACCAGGATGTTTAATACTCACAATGGTCGTTTCGTCCTGGAAGTGACCATCGCATTATTTGACAGGCCCCGTGATGGTGTGGATGCCTTTCAGTGAAGCCACTGATTCAGGCTTGACCAAGCTAGTCATTGTTTCAGACGGGGCTCTCGCCAGTAGTGTAGGCTTGTTTCCTTAAATGCAGCATGGGCAACTTACAATGTATACCTTAAACACTATGAGAAAGTAATGAAAACCAGGAAACTGGGCTTACAGCCCAGAGAGATCAGCGCAGAAACCGGCACATCTTGCTGGTTTGACCTTATTTTCCCCGCTTCTTCCTCTCCTGGTACTCTTGCAATTCCTTTCTCTTGGAAAACGTTTCAAGTCTCTTGAGTATCCATTTCTTTGACTTTAAGATTCAAGTATTACTAGAACCTTTGTCCTAGGGTGCATGGGAGGATGAAATAAGTTAAAGTATGTAAATTCACTAAGCGTCCTAAGTACTAAGCTTGCCGTACTGGAAGCGCTTACCAAAATGACTTACTTGGTTTATTATACAATTTGCAAGACTCCACTCCCACCTCTAGAACTCGAAAAATTCAAAACTCAGCTACCATGTACTACTCTTGGTAGAGCTTAGAGTTGTAAACTGGGATCTCTAAATGTAATCTCCCATGGATTTAAATATTTTAGTTGCCTTTTCAAACTCAGATGCTGGGATAAGATGCTCTTAGATCTGAGAGTAATGATTACTGATGATTATGCTTTATGCATAATATTTCTTTAAATTACACTGTACAGTATCTGATGCCCAGTTTAGTCCTGCAGTAGCAATGGGCCTGTCAGAACAGGGCTTTCTGTATGGGCCGGGTGTGCACAGCCAGCTTACCGCTCTGTCTCCCCGCACCCCACCCCTCCTGGACGTGTACAGTGGGGACCTCCCGGCTGAAGAGATCCGCGTGTCGTCAGGGATCCCGGGCTAGGTGACCTCTAAAAGACCCGTCTCTGAGGAGTCTGTAGCGAGTTCAAAAGACCCAGGGCGTTGACAAAGCTGCGTCTGGGAGTCCGCCCACAGAGACGTGGTTTTCAGAGCGATTTCTGCTTGACTGACCACCATTTCCAAAATTATCGCTCAATTAAGATTCCCTCAAATGAGGCAAAGCTGCTTGTGCATATTTCAAATCATCCATGTCTGACTTTGCATAGCCGGCGTTCGAAGCTTTGCGAAGAGTTTATGAAAAGCCAGAGATTTATTTTTAGTACTTCTATAAGCATGAAGAGTTGCTGAATGTATTTTTTTTTGCTAAAAAGACAATGATGCTTCATTTATTCTCCAGCCGTAGGTACGTTATTTCCATCTTTAATTTATATACCGCTTAATCTTATAGCTGCTGGTGCTGCAGGAGAAGTCAGCAACATTTCTGAAGGGGGAGTTGCATTTCGGTAAAAACAAAACAGCACGTAACTGTGATTTTGATTTGCATAACTAGATGAATAATATCACTTCTCGGCCTTTTGGCTAAGATCAAGTATAAAGAGATTAATGATTCTGATCTACTCCTATTTGCCCTGTGACCGTACAAGCTTGAATCACTGAGAACAGTCAAGGCATTGGCATTTTTAATCACACATCGCAGTGCCGGGCACTTTACAGTATTGGAGCCGGAGAAGAGAGATTTAATGTCCACGTCAGTCAGTCTGCAAACGCCTTGGCTGGTGTGCATTCAGCACGGTGTAGCTGGGTCCGTGTTCCTTAGACAGTGTCCATCTTTCACACTGATGTACCTTTGAAGTTTGGAAGCGTTCCATGCATTAAAATAATTTTCTCAATACCCTGGTTTAATTTGATGTTTTCATTATTTTAATTTAAAAATCTATTTAGACCTAAACCGAGACATCTCGATGTTGCAATCATTCGTTTATTGTAGTTATGGGATTATGCTTAGAAAAACTTACCTCTTTGTACTTTTTCATGCTTGGAGAACATACTCAGAAAATTACTCAGTTTTTCTACCAAGCATTATTCCATTGAGGATCTTTGCGCCTGCTACTAAAAGGCAAACTTGAAATCACTGTGCTGGTACAAAGGTTCAATGTCTTCTGTTACCCTTAACTCTAAGTACTTAAACTTTATGAGCACGATTTTATCATTAAGCAAATTTTAATGTACATAGAAGAACACAAAGAGCTACTTATAATCTTTTGATAGACCATAAATCCTAATTACAGTAATTTAATGTAACTCTTTACAACTTAAATATCTTTAAATACTAGGTAAATAATACATATATGAATTTAGTCAGATATTTTTAATCTTTACTGTTCCAATGATTCCTTTTTTATATTGCAGTACAACTTTTCTTGATTTTATTTTCAAGTCATGTTACTGTAGGAGTGTAAGATAATAAAGACTATCAAGTAAAGCTGTGTCCCACTAAATAAAATGAACAACTATTCTGTGTTTTCTTTTTTTTTTTTAATTTTTTTATTATTTTTTACCAAGAACATGTATTGGTACATTGCATACATAATGATCATAATCAACATGGTTATTTTGTACCTGTACATGATACATTCTGTGTTTTCTTAAAGAACTGTTTGAACGTGGCGTATTATTCTGTATAATCACTCATGCGAAGAGTGGCAGATTTTCCTCATTTCCAGGGATTCATTCTGAGGCACATTTTTTAAAATAACACTGAAATATGTAATAGTAATTTCTCGATAACTCCTTAGAAAAAATGACGAGATGCGGTTCTTATCTGAATTCAGAATTTTAATAGGAAAAATGACTGCTTAGTCCATATCATGGAATCTCCTTCAAAACTAATCCTACTGTCAATTTATTTTACATTTAGTCCTTCTTCTTAAATATTTGCTTAAGCCTTTGTTCCCTACAAATTCAAAGGAAGATATGTTCCAAGAGTCCTTTCCTTTCCTTTTTTTTTTTTTAACATCTATAATTAAAACAGAACTGTAAGGTGGAGAGCAAATGATGCTAATTGGGGAAGGTCTTGATTATTGTTTTCTATCAGTTTTAAAACTCTTTTCTGATATCAAACATATTCAATTCTGTGTTCTCGCAATATCCTTGAAAGACTAAAATCAATCTGTGCTTATTTAAGGAATCGTGTAAAAGAGGTTGTGGACCAAAACCTGGACCGTTAACAACAAACTCTTGGGTTGTTCCGGGATACTTGACCTTTGCATTTGTTGCTGGGGTTAAATATCGAGCTGAACAAACCCCCACAAACTCCAGCCTTTGAAGTCATGGAGCACCGCGTCTAGATGAGAGGAACATGCAGCCTTTTTTCTTTCTTTTTGATCTCATTTCATGACTCCCCACACTTCTGCAATGGTCTCGTTTTAAGTCTCATTTGAACTACAAGGAGTGTGAATCCCAATAATGCCTGTTATGGTGTGATCTCCTTTCCACATTTTCCTCAGCATCAGCTTCTGTAGCTTAAAACTGAGGAAAGAAAACACACATTTTGGAATGCCAGATATGTGGCAGGAGCTGGGCTGGACTCTACGTGGTCCGTGCTCAGCCTCCAGAGACAGCGTCGGGAGGGAGATGAGCCTTGCTATTCACAGGTGAGGAAAGGGGTAGAGCAAGGGGAGCCCCAGGCCAGAGTGGGTAAGAGATAGTGTTGAGTAAAGAGGCAGGACTGTTGGGTCTAAAGCCCTTGTGATTCCCTGAACACCAAGGACAAAAGAATTAAACTTCCAATTCATGCCATAAGCGCAAAGCTGTACTGTTTCTCATGCAGAGGCAGTAGGATGTGGCGGAGACCAGGCCAAAGGCCCAGCTGCCTGAGGTCGTCGGTACCTGGCATTGCCACCTCAAAGGCTGCTGACCGTGTGCAAATTCCTCCATTTCGGCGCTCAGATTCCTTATTAGGAAATAGCGATGATAATAGCAGCTTCCGCAGAGAGTATGATGAGGACGGAATAACCAGGGCATGGCGGGAAGTATGTGCGAGGTGTGATTGTCATAATTTTAAGTAGGGAGATCACTGGGGTCATCTTATTTAGCCACTAGTTTTCCTGGGTGTGAAGATGGGACCCTAAGAAATGGAATGACTTTCGCAGATAACAAAACAAGACAAGACAACATCAAGTTTCCCTAATGCCCAATCTAATGTCATATTTATGACCAAAAGCAAAATTCGGAAGATAATGAACACTGACTCTATTTTGAGAATTTATTGGTATCATTCAGTAAATCGCCAAGCTTTACTACAGTCTGCCTGTTCATACTAAGAAATAGCATCACTTAATTCTGAATTTTTATGAGTATTGATAACAAGAAGGAATCCGCGAGTTAGGAACGCACTGCTACGTTTTATAAGTCTATAAAACTTAAGGATAGCCTCCTTTATGTACAAATAAAATATTACATAGAAAACACTGAGTGAAAAATGATAGTTAAAATAATTTTACTTAAGTATGAGAGATGTCTCCCCTTAAGAATTTAAGACTTCTTGAATATTTGTCAAGATTAGTGATGTGGAACAGAGTTGTTCCTCTCTCCTGTTGTCTGAAATGTGTCGGCTTCCTGTGAAATTGCACATCTTGTTCTAAAAGAGAAGAGAGCTCAGTGATTAATGCACAAATATTTTATGTTGTTAAAGTTTCAAAATGATAGAACTCTGTTTTCACAACAGATTAGAAATAGTCCCTTTCTGCTGGAAAAAAAGTAATGAGCTACATAAATATAAAAATCAAAAGTGGCTGTAAATGATAAATGCTGCACTTTTCCTGGAAAGTTTTTTCTCTCATGGCAAGAAGAAGCAGAAAACTGGCTTTTTTGATTTGTATGAATTTAAAAGAAAATAGTTTCCGGACTTTCTTTCAGATTGTTATTCAACACACAAATTACTGAGCATTTTTTATGTGCAAGACAAGATGCTAGTTGCTGGAGATGCTGAAATGGTTGAGCTAGTGCTCTATCAAGGACATTAAAAATAGGTATGATTTTTGTTCTAACATGTTGCTTAGTAACCAGTACCAACTAAAATTATTTAATAACCTTGAATAGTTTGGTTAATAAATATAATACAGTTGAGACAATGTCAGAGCATATATACTCATTAAGTGGTCTCCCATTATTACTGTACTCTAATTACATTAAATAGCATCAGGGATACAGTTAATTTTCACTTTCAAAGGCTGTTTTAATTTCTTTCATTTGAATAATTAAACCAGAAGAGCCGTAACATTAAAACACAGCTGATATAAGATTGCTAAAATGACAGTATTTTGCTTTAGGGAAAACAAGTAAAACATTAACAGAAAAATGTAAGTAATCTCTTAACTGTGTATCATTTAAATTGCAAAAATGCTTATTTATTTCATTAATAAGATTGTACCTTATTTACTTGTTTATTTTTATCAAGCACTCTTGCTTACTATTTTTGGTTTTATATTTTTATGGTAGAGTAAATGTTTAGCTTTTTTTCAAATTTTACAAATATATATGAAATACTTACAAATAAAAGCTGCATTCAAATTTTATTCCTGCTTTTAGGTTTCATGTGTACAAAGGAGGGCCAGCTCCAGGCAGCAATGGGGTCAAGGTGAGGCGCAAGGTGGAAGACGCAGGAGTGGACCAGGGCTCGGGGCTGTGGGGGAGAGCGGGGATAAGCCGTAGCGGAGGAGCCAAGAGGAGACTCCATCCCTGTGTCAGGGCTCCTGGAGGTGGGGCCGACCGCGGTGTGGCAGGGGTGAGGAAGGCAACAGGAAAGGTGCTCTGGATTCTGGAGCCACAGAGGGGCCTGGCAGTGCCTGCAGGGCTGAGGGGGGGAGATGAAGTGCTCAGGTGTTGCTCTTGTAGCCAAACGATTTTAAAAATAGCTACAATTAAATATGATGGTAGACCTGACAGCGGGGTTGCATATCTTGTTTTCTTTTGTTGCGCTGTATACTTTTCTTCAAGATATTTGCATGATAGGAATTCAGCTATTCTTATGTAAGCCAGCAAATATTTTGAAACAAGTTCCTTATAAAACTAAAACATTGTTTAAGTCATATTAGGGCAACATGAAAAAGATAAAAGTAAGGAAGCTTTAAAATTAACATAAGAAAAATAAGGATTTAAATTTTAAAAAAAAATTGGATTTCACTGGCTAAGATGTGTTATCAGTTCAGCTATGGATTTCATTTTTTGTTTTTCTTTTCCTGGTGGAATTTACTTTTTCATAATTTTTTTATTAATACAAAAGTGTACTACATAATGATCACAGTCCTTATGGGGAGTTGGTGCATGTACCTAACACATCTTAATTCTTTTCCTTTTTTTCTCTTAGAGGTCAAGAATTGAAGGAGTCACTGGCAAAGATTTTTTTTCCCATTCTGTAGGTTTTCTCTTCACTTTACTAATTGGCTTCTTGTTGTGCAGAAGCTCTTTAGTCTAATATAATCTCATTTGCTGATTCTTGTATTTTCTGTGCAGTTGAGGCTCTGTTTAGAAAGTCCCTTCCTGCTCCTGTGTCTTCAAGTGTTTTACCTGTTTTGTCTTCCAGAAGCTTTAATCTTTCTGTTTTAATGTTTAGGCCTTTGATCCATTTTGATTTTAATTTAGTACATGGTGAGAGATATGGGTCCAGTTTCATTCTTCTACAAACGGATAACCAGTTTTCCCAACACCATTTGTTGAATAGGCTATCTGTCCTCCAACATATGCTTTTGGACCCTTTCTAGATTATAGAAAGAACTCAAAAATATTAAACTGACTAAAATTAATGATCCATTCAAGAAATGTGCTAGAAGGGCTGGGGATTTAGCTCTGTAGTTAGAGGGCTTCCCTAGCAAGCACAAGGCCCTGAGTTCGATCCCCAGTACCAAAAAATAAATAAATTAAATTAAATAATAATAATAAAGGAAAAAAGGAAAAGAAATGGGCTAGAGAAATGAACAGACTCTTCACAGTGGAAGAAATACAAATGGTCAACAAATATATGAAAAAATGTTCAACGTCTTTGACCATAGAGAAATGCAAATTAAAACAACACTAAGATTCCATCTTACCCTGGAAAGAATGGCAATCATTAGGAAGTCAAACAATGACAAATGTTGGCGGGGCTGTGGTGAAAAGGGAACCCTCCTACACTCTTGGTGGGAATACAAACTATAGTAAAACCATTATAGAAATCAGTATGGAGATTTCTCAGAAGCCTGAAAGTAGGAATCCCATATGACCCAGCCATTCCCCTGCTAGGTATCTTCCCCAAAGAGCTAAACACATCATGCTACAGTGTTACTTGCATACTCATGTTTATAGCAGCACAATTCATAATAGCTAAATTCTGGCTGCCTGTATACCCATCAACAGATAACTGGATAAACAAAATGTGGTATCTATATATAATGGGATACTATTCAATGATAAAGAAGGAAAAATTAGTCATTTATAGGAAAACAGATGGACCTGGAAAATATTATGTTGAGTGAAATAAAAAAAGGCTCACAAGCTCGAATACTGTAAGGTATCCCTCATTTGAGTAAAGCAAAATACAAAGAAAATGGTTAATATCGGATACAAAAAGAAAAGGGAACAGATCTCACCCAGTAGGCAAACGGCCCAAGGGAACAAGAGGAGGGCATAGTGGGAGGGAAATGGGAATCCAGAGGAATAATGACATCCTAAACACAAGAAGCTGATAACCGAAACTTAAAACAGTAACATGTGCACTAGGTACTACAGTAACTTCATGTAGCTCTGACTTAATGCTGCGTCTATGTGGTTATCTACTTTTCTCGTTGTTATAAGCAAAAGGTGCAATGTATTATGGTCTGTAAGTTTGTGTAATTTTGGATAAATTTTAATTTAAAAAATTTAAAAAATAAAGAATTGAAGGAGTCATGACCACAGACAAAGAAATGACACAGTTGTGACACTGTTGACAGGGAATCTGGTAACCAGGACCCTGGAGGCAGACAGCTGGGACCCTTTTGCTCCGGTCAGAACTGCTTGAATAGCACACTGGAGTCAGCTCACAGGTGGGGACTCAACGGGCAACAACCGGTTATGTCAGAGGCAGCCCTTTGTCTCAAGGAAGAGTTGCAAGACTCATGCTCTGTGATGTCCAGCAAGCCAGTTTGCATTCTCATGAACTCAGAGAGCACACATAAAAAGGACCTTCTGTGTCTAAGTAGACCAGCCGGCTGTGAGGAAAGGCCTAACTCATGTGGCATCCCGGCCTTAGGGACGGGAGGAACTCAAGATCAGGCAGGCAGAGAAGCACTAGTGAGGGAAAGCAGAATCAGAAAGCTGCTTGGGAAGATTCAGCTCACTGCATGCCGAAAGAGAGAAGGAAAAATTATTATAAAGCATTATCTCAAATTTTATACTCTGTGAACAACCCCCCCCCCATAGATTGATTTTCCCAAGGTGAAATGTTGGTAGAAAGTTATGAGGTATTTGCTGGGACATTGGGAAGAAGGAAAGAACTTGGTTAATAAGTGATTTCCTAAGGAGTGATGTAAGCCAGAAGTGCTCAGAAGGGTTGATTCCCTGTAAGTGGGTAAAAGCCTCGGTGGTGGTGACTTAAGAAAACCCTCCCTGTTGAGAGTGAGTCACCACTCGGTCAGAGGGTGGACACAGCTTTCATCCTACCTGTGTACAGCACCTCTGCGTCTGACTAGTTAACCTAAGGTAATTGTAGGAAGAGAAAATGTGGAAGTTTACTTCTCAGCACTCTAATAGTGGAAATCATTGACAAATCAGTTGATATTATTCTTATATTTTTCAACACTTCCTCACATTTGGCAGTTTCCCATGCAGCAGCAGAAATAATGGAGAAAAGGAGATTTTCTTGCCTAAGAAATAACCAGTGCAAATTGAATGCATCTTGAACTCAGGCATAAGTTGAACTCATGCTAGTTTTGATGTAAGATTTATATGTGTGTGTGTGTGTGCGTAAGTGTGTATGCACGCATATGTGTTTGTGTGTGTGTAAAGTTGTTACTGTCACACCAAATCTTTAGAACCAAGAAATGATTTTTCTTCATAATTCTTAAAGTCTTTAGAACACATGCGGGAACCAAGTATTTTGAGAGTTTCTCAGTTCTGAAGCTTAATACATCCACTTCACAGCTTTTTCCCCTCTTTATGCTCAAAAGAACATAAAAATATGAGTTTCAAACCTTGACATCTTCTAGGACCCTCAGATCCTGGTGCCGGTGGGGCAGATCATCCGCTGGGCTGTGGTCTCAGCTCCGCAAACTATGCAGTGTGCGAAGTCTCACTGTCCTAGAGGCAGAAGCCCCGGGCGGGTCTCAACATCAGTGGGATCCCTTCTGTCCAACTCCTGCGCAGAAGCCTTGGATTGCTGTGTGGGTTGCAGGCAGTCTTGGACATTCTTTACTTTAGAAACATCACTCCTTCATGCATTGGTGCACAACATACTCAGTATAACCTTATTCTAATTAGTTTCATCTGTAATGATCATATTTCCAAATAAGGACACACTGTGAAGAACTGAAGGTTGGGACTCCAGCATATGAATTTTCGGGAGACAATTCAACATGTAACAACGTGTAATCAATATATGGGTGTGGACACTGTTGAGAGTCATCTTGCAAATCGTCTACTCATTTGAGATCATTCATATATCTAAGGAAATTAAAGACAGGGAAGCAATTGTTAGCAGAAGAAGGATGGTTTCCGTTTGTATCCCATTGGAAGTCATGTCCTCTTTGGCTCTCCTTCCATCCACACTGACCCCAGCCCCAAGTCTCTAATGAACTGAGTCACCCAGGAAAATGCCACTTTCATACTACTCCATCCTCAGCAGCCTTTAGTGACTCCCTTCTTCATGGTACAGTGTAAATCCCTAGGTATGCTATTTAGCATCTTCCATCCACCAGAATACACCTGGCATTTGTGTAGTGTCCACAAGGTATAAATCTATATTACAAACTCAGCAATGACCATCTTCTGAACATATCAAAAACTTCCTTCTTTCTGTACCTTTTTTATGCTTATTTTTTTATTGGGTGGTATTATACATTCCTTAAGTCTGGTGGGAATCGCACCACTTCTGTGACACCAGCAGTATCTGTGAGTTGTTCGCAAGTCTGGTTCCTGTAGCACAGGTATTCTCATAAGTAACCTTGAATTAGTATCTACTTGTACTGCTGCTCACTCTTCTCATGTTTATATATCATCTCCCTACCTGGCTGGTAAACATCTTGGGAGCAAATAATGTTCTACTTTTTTATTAATAGCATTATATCTTCAAGCACTCTAGACAGAGTTGACTTACGTGTTTTTTGAGTCAGTGAAGTATACTGTGCTGTATATTCATCTTACTCTGATTCGCTGCGTACTCATGGTTAATCGTTACATTCCCAGTTCACAGATTGCCATGTTCTTTTGTGAAGTTGGGAGTCAACATCCCACTAAACTTGTTCATTTAGTCCTTAGACCTTTTATTACCTGATCTATAAAATCAGGAAGTAGCACTAACATAACTCTAAGGCTACTCTCTAAGGGCCTGTCCATTATATCATTTAAAATGCAATCTCCATGTAAAGTTAATCAGACTTGACAAACTTTTATACAGATATATAGACAGCTGGATTGACAAATTTTGTGTTTTGTTTGGCTTTTTTTTTTTTTGGTCATTAAGTACTGACTGATAGTTTAGTGTCCTGCAGTCATCTGTTTGATTTTGTAATCTATACTTTACATTGTAATGCATTTCAAAGAGGCCTATTGAAAATAAAAACTAATTAAAAAACAAATTGAAGGTAATTTCTATATAAAGAACTAGTAGCAATGATGAGCTACAGAAACAGCATTGTGGAAACAAAGGTTAGCAGAATTTTCACTTTAGTGTACATATACTTTCACGATTAAAAAATGATAATCAGCTGGGCAGAGTGACACGTATCTGTAATCCCAGCATTCTAGCTGGTTGAGGCAGGAGGATCTCAAGGCTGAGACTTGGCGACTTAGCAAGGTTAGGGGATGTAGCTTACTACTATGATGTTCCTCACTACAGTCCCCCATATTGCAAATCACAGTCGTCAGTTTGGCGGCCAATGCCATATTTTAGAAAAAGTACAACAGGCTATTGAAATCA